>JAJOOR010014160.1:0-10464 GCA_036250505.1 Solanum acaule | reverse complement strand
CACAATTCATTGTTTTAGATGAAAGAATTATGAACTTACGTAAGAAGAATAATAAACCCAGAAATTCAACTTGAATTGCAACACCAAAATCTTCAAAAACGAACTTAGGAAATTAAGAATTGCTAAACTTGCAAGTTAATATCCCCAAGTCAAGAACTAGAGTAAAAGTAATAAAATCTAACCCCCCCCCCCCAAAACGAGGTTTACATACCCTATTTATAGAAAACAAATCCTAAAATAAGAGGGAAATAAAATAAGGAAATAAAACTGCAGGACGCGTCTCCATTCCACGAGGCTGACCTCCGTAAGTCGAATGATGGTCTGTAGGTCTCTTCTGTGGCTCCATACTTAGCCGATTTGAAATCTTCAAAAATCCACCTTCTCAGTCAGCTTCCACGAACCAGCATCACGGTCTGTCAGTGAGACGACGGACCGTCAGTCACCTCCGTCACTCTATACTTAGATTATTTCAACTCAGGCACTGGAACCACTCTTCTGATCACTTCTACGGAGCTGCAGGATGGACCATAAGTCATTCGACGGCTCGTCAGTCCCTATCGTGGTTCCACACTTGGTCAAATTTCCATGAGCTTCATCTTGCCATGCCTGGTCATCCCATGACCCTTATCTACGGGGCGTCACTCATCCTACGGTCCGTAGGTGGCTCTTTTCAGCACTTGCCTCAGCTTCATCTTCATCTTTTCACACCTGAGTTTATTTCCTGAAATTATAGCACAAAACACATAAAACTAACACAAAAAGGCCTTAGACATTCACAAATCCTAAGTGAAACGTATCAATAGTACTGAAAACTCATGGTACATCACACATCCATCCTGGGTGGTACCTCTACCCGCACTCTGCTGAGCTGCAGTACCACTACTAGAAGCTCTACCACCTCTACCTAACTGAACTCTACCTCGGCCTCTACCCTTGGTACCGGTGGTCTAGTCTGAAATGAAGAATTAGGTTGGGGGCCTCCACGACCCCTCTGGGAAGTACACTGTCACATCAAGTGATCGGGATCTCCACAAGTAAAGCAAAATCTCTGACTCAAGAATTGTTGTGCGGATCATGGAAACCCACTATAATTACCTCTCCCTATAGGTCACTGTTGTGAACTGTACGAGCCCTGACCCGCGCTATAAGAACCCTGAGGCATGTGACCACCCTCGGATGTCAGCATTGATGCATCAATGGGTCCCCTATGCTGAAAGGAATCACCCCATCTATGTGATCCCCTGCATCTAGATGAGGCACCATGAAACTGACCTAATGTACGGGCCCTCTTAGGGTCCCCAAACTCCTCTCTGTCCATCAATTTTGCCTTTTTAGCGGCGCTCACAATGGACTAGAAGGAAACCCCCTCTCGAGAGGCCCTAAACACAGCCGATCTGATAGAGAAAGTCAACCCCCTCACGAATCTACGCATCCTCTCCGTCTTGTCTGGAATGATGGCCAAAGCATGCATAGACAACTGGCAAAAACGGGCCTCATACTCTATAACAGATAAGTTGTCCTGTCTTAGATTCTCAAACCTCAAATGACTCTCCTCTCTCACGATCCAAGGGACGAAGCGGTCATGAAAGGCACTGGAAAATATCTCCCAAGTCATTGGAGGATATCCAACTGGCAAGGACCCTGAATAAGTTCTCCACCACTCTCTTGCTGGCCCACGAAGTTGGAGGGTAGCATATCGAACCCCATGTGACTCAGCTAACCCAACCACCTCTAGCAACTCTTGGCATGTAGTTAGAAACTCATGAGCGTCCTCGCTCTTCCCACCCTAAAACTAAGGTGGGTCCATCTTCCAGAATTTCTCATACCTGTGTTGCTTATCCTGTGTCAGAACAACCAACGATGCACCTTGACCCTCAGCTACTGGTGCAAGATCATTTCCAACCACGTGATCCACTGGTGGCTGCCCCACCGGATCCTGAATAACTGGAGCATGTTGTTGCTCTAGGGTCTGAGCCCCCACTCTAGTCTGAGAGTCTTGTGGTGTAGCGGTCGCACCACCACCCTGAGTAAAGCTCTCAAGCACACTTAACACCCTCAATAATGTATCCTGAAGCAAGGTGTGGTGGTCACAGGCTCTACAGAACCTGGTCCTCTCTGTCATCAATTTGAGGCTTTGGAGAGACCTCTCTAACACGGCCCCTCACTGGTGCTTCTCCATGGGCATGACCTCTGGCTAGTATGGTTCCACAAGCACGACCTCTAGCTCGGGCTCTACCCCTAGCTTGGGCCTCAACAACTGCCTCGGGAAGTGCCTCCCCTCTACCACCACTAAAGTAGCTCTAGTCTTCGTTATCTGTCAAAAGAATATACAATATCTCAGTACTAGGGAAGGTAACCAGGCACGATGAGAAAGAATGAACAAAAGGAAGTTTTCTAATAGTCTTTATAGCCTGAGATAACTACATACGTCTTCGTACCGATCCTTGAGACTCTACGTAAACTTGACTTGTATACACGTGAGACCTCTGAACCAGGGCTCTGATACCATTTGTCATAACCCAAAAATAGATGTGATGGCACTCGCCTTATCCCACCAAGACAAGTCAGCCTAAAACCCAATCATTTCGATAAAGTGCGTGAATAAAATGAAAGTCCAATAACAATTACTAATACGGATAACAAGTCAACTTAATTAAATCTCCAAAACCTGGTTGTCACGTGCACAAGCTTCTAATTCAAATACTAGAATTGAAATAAAATATGTAAGTCTCGAATGACGTTATCTTTCAATTAAAACAAAATTATAAACAGGAGTAAGAAGGTTCGTTGAGAAGACAAACAGCTACGTCACAAATCTCCACAGAAAGCCTCGGAAATGAAGAGAATAGAAGGTATCATGAAGATCTGGGCTCGTAACCTACAAAAATGTAGAAGTAAGGGGTGAGTACCAAATCACACGGTACTCAACAAGTAAACTTCTAAATACAAGCTAAGGGGACAGAATACAGGTACTCCTTACACCCATCCAAACCTCCACAACTACAACCTGCATAAAAATCAGCGCAACCTAACAGTTCACAGTTTACATAGCACACAGCACAACAACAACACTCTAACAATTTACATATCCTCAACAACAAACTCAATGTTCATCAATCACAACTTCCACAGAAAGGCACTCACAAGATCAGCAACACATAAGATCAAGTTCACCAATTATTAAAAATGTGCAATGCACTGAAATGCAATGTCAAGTAAAGTAATGCATGTCTGACCTAACGATACACACCCACGTCTCTTAGTCCGGGACCCATGGGGGACATATCTTTCCATGAATCAGTCGCAGCGCGTGACACGTCCCTTGATAATAGAATCCATCGCAGCGTGCGATATGTCCGTCAAAATATAGTATCTGTCGCGGCGCGCAACACGTCCCACGAAATGGTACATCCTCTTTAATTTCTTACTCTTTCTCAATTCACATAACACTTGTCACAATCATGTGTCAAAACAATGCAAATGACATGTTCACACAAATAATGAAGAGATGACCATTTTCATAATAATGCACAATTCACAACAACACAATCGTGATACAACATTAACAATGAGTCAACAAGCCTTTCAAACCATTCTCAACACATCACACACCAACAATTAATCACATTGTCTTTTATTAGCCCTTTTTCAACATTAGAATTAATTGATATGGACAAGTCAACCCATCACCAAATCTCATTACCTCCAAACACATATTACAAGGAAATACACGAATTTCATACACTTAACAAGGGTTTAGAAATTCATTTGTCTCAAACAATCGAACGATTACTCCGGGACTTGAGTCCTTCCTTTTTGTTGAGCTTCCAAATCAATGCAATCTATTCAAGTACATAGTCAGAATAAGATTTCGAAACTAACAACACTCATAATCCTATATGCTTAACCTAAACCCAAAAGTCACCCAAGCCTAAAATCAAGTTCTTAAGTTTCAAGCCTAGGATTAAGTCCCAATTTTTCCAATATCCTAAATCTAATGGTATTCACATATTACCTTACATCTAATATTTAATTACATTACCAATATATCAAAACTTGAATCATAATATGGTAATAACAAGAAATTTAAAAAAAAAACAGCGAAGTAAATTACGAACAAAATCACGAGAACACTTACTGTTTCAAAACCTTACGTTGATATACCATATATTTCCATTCACTAATTTAATCATCATTGACTAATCATGTCCTAAATCATTACATCATGATTGGCCATAACACCCTTTTTTCTCCATTAAAAAGACGGCATATACAATAAATAAATTTCCAATTCTTCTAACTTAAAACCCACTTAATTGTTTCTCTTTTTCATTAACAATCAACTATACTAATAATAATAAAATAATGATATGATATCCATCATATATATACCACAATACAAAGGTTTGGACGATTACCTGATGACCTTATGTTCTCCGTTCCTCTTTGTCTATGTGTCGCCGATGCACAGGTTAGTTTATTCCTTCTCTTTATTTTCTTTTTTAAATTAATTATGTATTAAAAGTAATAACTCCTACTAACCTATTTTAATATTTCAGACTTGACTCATTATTATTAAAAATAACATAATTAACTATAGTTAAATGACTATTCAAAGTTATCAAAAATGACCTTTCGGGTCCGGGTCATTACAGCCTACCTGCAGGCTGGACGTGCGCGATCCAAATCACAAGGTCGGGGCTTTTCCTTTTTGAATGGCCTCCGAACACTGCCATGCTATCAAATAGGATCACAACGCCAATATGGTCGTTTAGACACCAAAAACACATAAAATGGAAATGGGTCACTTTTGGAATTAAACGGGAATTATGGTACCCGCGCTAGAATTACTGGAATTAACTCCTTTAAAAGTTCCTAAACAATGCCCCAAACTTGTGTTCCAAAAAGGAACACAATTCGGGGCCCGGAACAACCACAACCAACAACATGCAACAAAGACAACAATTGAGTTCAATTAAAGAGACAAGGCAGCCAGCAAAAATGCAATTTCACTTCGAACGGAGGTTCACCAATGACTACCGATACTCCAGATCGTAGCCAAAACCTTCACGGATCCACCATACTTCGAATCACCTATATCCGAGTTCAAACAAGTAAAATGTCACAAGTTTAACCTTTGCAATAAAAGTTTATTGTGTCTAGTCTTTAAATAAATGACTAGACGATTTTACTCTTTGCGAACGCAGAGATCAGTGGGGTTTCCCTATGTGAACACAACATGGCGCCCGCAAACGCGAAGGCAAAGGAACGAGAGGTCCACGATCGCGACTAGGTCCCCAAGAACGCAAAGACAAAGCAGCCTAGCCCTTCACAAACACAACTTTTACCCCGCGAACGCGGTGCTGGTCTCAACGAACGTGAACCAAGGTCCGCAATCGAGAAGACCAGTTTTGGTCTGCACCAAGTGATGCTTATCAGCTGGTCTGGCAAGTTTCTAAATCTCCGACGGAGCATTTTGAATTTGTTCAGAATCTCGTCGACGCAAACGATACATGCAACCCTACCAAATTCGATATTCCAGACTCTATACGGCAGCCAAAATTCCTATACAATTTTATATTAGCAAAAGTGGGTCCCATCCCAAACTCCATTTTAAGCCAAAATCCATAAGGAGGCTCTTAATTAGCCTAGAGGCCTCAGGATCCGAACGAAGGCTCGTTCTAGTCCAAACTCAATATTCTGAAGTTAACCGCGCTGATAGAATTCTCATTTGAGCTCGTTTACTCAAAATATTGCTTAAAGTCAAACTTGGGCCTTAACATGAAAGTTAAAATGTTTAATCACACAAACTCGCACTAAAAGCCTTGGGAGTCATGCCAACTATGCTACTAGCATAAAATGACCCTTTCGGAGCTGATGAAATCGTTAGAACTAGATTTTGAGGGTCATCTTCTTGGAATTTGATTTAAAAAAAATGACCACTTAAGGTTCAAAAGCTCCAAAATATTAACACTCGCATAAAAATAAAACGAACGATCAAGTGACCGAAGTGTCAGTCCCAGCAAGTCATAAATGACTTGGGATCGATATAGAAGCGCTCTTAATGATGAATAGAAGGCATAAACACTGAAATGACCTGGAGGTTCATTACAATGCCTAAGTTCAGATCTTGTATAAAGTAGTTGGAATAAAAAAACTCCAACAATTATTTGTCTCTCTGTCAACAATAGCCCATGCAATTTAAAACATCTGTAAATTTTGATTTCTACCACACCCTTGCAACAACCCTTCAGAAAGCATCCATCAAAATTAATAATTTTTTTGCATCCTTCCAGTCAGTTTCCCTTCAATGCATCAAAGCAAATATAAAAGTAAAAAAAATAAAAAAATTATTGGCTGAAACTCTATATATGTCCTCACCCACCATGAACTACTATGATTAGTATGTTTAATCATGTCTGCATAATCACACAATCTTGAAAATTCCATCTTTCAATCACCTAAAACCCTTTTTTTTGTCATATGACAAACAGTTCTTCCAACATACAACCAAAATATTTTCTTCACCAATTGTTAAATTTCCACAATCTTATATATGGTTGATAGAATCTCATCCTTAAACTTATCTGCAACAAATTCATATGCACACAACTTGTTCTTGGTTTAGTAGTACATACATGAACATGTTTTATAATAAAATCACCAGGATCTTTATCTAAACTAACAAAGAACAACCATTTATACTTCTTGTCATCACACTTAACCCTAACTATATACTTTTTATTAGGCTTCAATTTTAACCAAACTTTATATTCAGAAGAATAGTCTGCAACAACTTTTCTAAATTGTTCAGCAATTTCAAATATCATACCAAACTCAAAAATAGCTATAACACAATTAGGATCAAATCTTACCTTTTTACTTTTTTTTCTTGCTGGTACACCCCTCATAGCATTTGGATCTAATCATCCCTACTGTCATCACTATCCAGTTCAAAGCTATCTATATATTGTTCATGCCCTCCTAATCTTCAAATGTATCTAACAGCCTTATTCCTTCATATGTCTATAAATCCTCTATCAATATCAATTGTTCCAAGCCTTATTTCCTCAGTTTGAATAGATTTCTTCTTTTTCATCTATCAATATCAAGCCTTATTTGTGTTTGAAACATTAACATTTTCATATTCAGACTGTCTTCTTTTTTTATTTTGTATTTCCTTTCATTTCTAAGAGATCCCAACTCTTCACCAACCTCATAGTCATCCTCATTAGGAATAGTATCCTCTTGAGAGTCAGTATTGCTTTCTTAATTTGATTCAGCCCATTCCCCTTCTAGATCTGAGATATCACTTGGCCCAACTTCAAACATTAACATTTTCATATTCAGCAACATGAAACAATCCTTCATTGTCAATCACATTTGTGTGTTGTAAGTTTTCTTAATCAACCACATTAGTATTTTTCTCAACTACAGTACATGCTTCACATTTGGGAAAACTTTGGAAAAAAACTAGAGAAATGGTGGTTGTCCATGCAACTTGTCATTACTTGACAAATATATTTGTCAAATATCCCAAGTTCTCAAATACTAGAAAATAGTAGTATTTGGACCAAGTTCTAATATTTGAGAATTTTTTAAAATTTAAAATATCACTCCAAACTTTTATATTTTATGAAAAAAAAACCATCATTTATTAGTTCCAAATAATATTTATCTACCAAATTACTCCATTAATAACTAATAACAAGATTGGGAGAAAAAAACAATTTATTTTTAATGAATTATAATTCTTCCTGAGTCGGTGATAGTATGCGATTAATGTATTGCTCTTGCTCATATTGTTATTTTGTTGTTGTTGACTGTTATCAACTATGTTATTAGGTTATTTTTTAACAGAATATGTTCACTATAAACTAATAATGCAAACTTAAAGTTATTTTTAATAATTTTTAGAACTTATGGCATAAATCAAATTTTTAAAAATAGTCAAATATTTCTTCCAAAATTTATGGTCAAACGCATCGTGAAACTTCATTCAAAACTTCACCCAAAAGTAATTTGCCAAAAATATTTAGTAATTTGGAGTCAAACGCTAACTTAGTAAATTGAATTAATTTCCACCGCAATAAAGACATTTTTTGTAGGGTCTTTAAAATAGAACCCACCAACAGTAAAATACCCATTTTTTTTAGTCTAATAAAATATCTTTGTCGATACTAACATATTCCACCTCATTTTCTCCTACATAAGTTAGTCCATTTTTTCCTTGAATAAATTGACCACCATGATGAGAACAAGTTATAATAATGTCATCCATAAGATTTCCTAAAACAATCCCCTAAAAATTCCTAACACATTATGAACAATAAAAACCACAAAAAAAACCCTAATTTTTTTCCATATACTAACTACATACCGTCACATTAATATAATACTAAAAATGCACTATATATCACATTACAACAATAAAAATAGCATTGAAAGTAGAGAATGAACTTACCTCACTAGACTGAACTCCAAAATCGTGATTGAACTCCAAAGTCATGATTGACATAGTTTAATCTCCGATGCTACCTTCAATAAAACACCCGAAATAACTTTAAAATCTTAGAATTTTAGTTGTAAATAGAATAAATATGTCACTAAAATCACACCAATTTCTTAAGATTTTCTCATCTACAAGAACATTTGGGTCAGATCAAAGTGTGTTTGGTGGGAAAATGAAGTGTCTTTTGATTGTCTAGGTTTTATTAGGGTTTTATTTTAGATTGCGTGTAAATTATTCAAACGAGTTGAGTGTTTTGATTGGTTGCACTTTCCGCGTGGGAAACAATGGATTTCACACCCACAATCAAGAAAAAATTATTTGTTGGATTTTTATGTCATGTCAGCCAAGTGTTTAAAAGGAAGATGGCATAACTCAACAAGTTCAGGGACCTATTTATGTATTCTGCCATTAATTAGTATGTATCATTTCTTGCAAATTATTATTTGAGAAGCAATGTACCACTACCAAAAAAAAATGTTCCAATACAAGTGTTACAAAAATTAGAAATCACACCATTAATATAGGTGCAGAGTTGCAAAATATAGTGATGATACCAATAAACTGAGCAGTATGCACAGTAGGTGAAGGCTACTGGAATAGAAACTAATCAATACGAGCCAAAGGATCAAAATAAAGCTCCTCAACCAGGAGGAGCTAAAGTAACACCCTAGTGTAGAGGAAGTACCTAATGAAAATACTGGATCATTAGGTAGCAGACTTGTCAACTACCATCTGGAGAAGTACTATAATTGAAACAAGAAAATCTTAGCCACATTTAAAGAGCTGTTGATTCAGTAAAGTTACATTAAGAAGGAAATGACAACAGGTCATCCCACATAATGAGCAAATTCAAATGTAAGCTAAAGAAAGCTGAAGAACAATGTTTTCCTTTGAACTACAATGGCAAGTATAAAACATTATGTTTCTCTAAGCAGAAACAAATTAAGCATGCATCAGACGAAACATGAAAGACAGCATAAATCTCAGCAAAGACAAAAAAAAGGTGAATTTACTTAATTGTTTCTATTTAAGTCTTGGTGGACAAAGTTATCAGTACATATGCAGTGAATCAACTGCGTCCAAACTCACATAGACACTACCATAACAAAAGAAAAAGAAAAAAAAAAGAAAGAGGAAACAAGGGGTTCTTCCTGCAAACTTACTTATAACTAGGTATTGCCTGGGCAGTCGGCAACTTACACCAGACAAGTGATGCGCGCACACACAAAGAGCAGCAGCCTTCCCCAAAATTGGGAAGAAGAGATAGGTGTAGTTGCACCAAACTTTGTAAACAATTTCGGGGAAACATAACAGTGTAATTGTTAATGCACAAGAACATTTAGTTATTACAGTTTTCACTTAGAAAGTTTTCAAGTCTAGCAAATGTCTCCTACTGAAACTGCAGAGCTGAACCCTCTTCTCCTCCGAGCCTGCAACATTACTTCAGGGTGAAGAATCATTTTTACCCTCTTCTTGAAAGCAGAGAGGGAGAGGGCCAAGTGCATCAAGAGTTGCCGAACTCCACAAATCACCTGTACATTCTATCCTTCAAGCTTTTATCCGGAGTTTACAGAAAGAGCATAAAAAATAAAGCTCTTTGAATGGAAAACCTTAGAAGAGTGACCAATAACCCCATTTCTTTCAGACATAATACACAGTTAAGTAAGATGAGATCCATCACAAAGAAGGAAAAGGATAAAGAAACCCATGTTTCCCTTCAATGAAGCAAAAGAAAAAAGTGAGAAAAAGAAAAGAAACAGGGAAGAATGGTGGGAGAAATGGGGTTGGGGTGGGGATGGGGATGGAGGTGGGAAGAGTTGGATTAGGAGGAAGAGGAACTTTAGGCCTTAAAATGACGCCTAACATATATGCATACCCTTGCTTCCAGCCTTCTATATTCTCCTGGACTGATGCTGAAGCAGAACATGTTCTGGCAAAGAGAAGCCAGAAAG
>JAJOOR010014159.1:0-34571 GCA_036250505.1 Solanum acaule | reverse complement strand
TAGCTACAACCCGTAAATATGCAAACTATAGCTATGAAATAAACTAGGCAGTTTAAACTGTAGCTACAACCCGTAAATATGCAAACTATAGCTATGAAATAAACTAGGCAGTTTAAACTGTAGCTACAACCCGTAAATATGCAAACTATAGCTATGAAGCATAAATATATTTATTATAATGACTATTTACAAAAATTCTCCAATAAATTTTGCTTCTTAAATGAATAGTCTTTAATTTTTGTTCTTTGGTATTTTGAGAATTTAAGTAATAAAAAGTGATTGAAAATATTTAACATTATAAAAGCAAATTTTTTTGTAAGAGTCAAGATATGCTTTATAAGGCAAAAAGAAATTATCTACGTTATGTCTTACGAAGCATAAATTCAATTTTAGAATAGTATGTTTTACAAAATTCATAATTCACAAGTTATGTTTAACAAGGCAAAAAAATTGCAAGGCAAAATTCATAAGGGGAAATTCACAAGATACAAGTTATGTACAATCATAAGTTTATTTTCAAAACATTGTGTATTAAGAAGTTCATAACACACATGTTATATGTTACAAGGAAAAAGTTATATTTTACAAGAAATAAAATCAATTTCAGAACCACAAAATTATATCTTTCAGATTTTATTTTTAAAAAAATGGAAAAGGGCCTAAAATACCCTTGAGCTATTGAAAATGGTACAAAATTACCCTCCATCAACCTATTGGCTCCCAAATACCCCCTAACATCCACCTATTGTCTCTCAAATACCTTGACATCCACCTATTGGCTCCCAAATACCCTTGCATCCACCTTTGGGTTCAATATTGACCACTTTTATAACGGATTATCATTTAAATATTTTTTTAAAATATACCTGGCGACCATCTATTGACTACAATTTAATTACTTAAAATAATTTACAAATTCATTCATTTTACTCTATCCAAATTGACTACACTTGACTCAAGTTAATTAAACCCGACCCAAATTAACTACACCCGCCCCAAATTACATTTACCCCACCAATTAAAACAAATACACCCTTTATACCAACATTTCATTTCCTCTTTCAATCTTACTTCCCCAATATATTCGCTTACAATCTCAAATAACACTACCTAACTACACTCATGTATCACCATAAAAAATTATGAGTGTTTTGGTAATTTCTTATGGTGATACATGTGTGTATTTAAGTATTATTTTTTGAGATTGTAGGCAAATATATTGGGAAAGAAGGTTGATAGATGAAGTAAAATGTTGGGAATGAAGGGTTTATTTGTTTTAATCGGTGGGTAAATATAATTTGGGACGCGTGTAATTAATTAATTTGGATCGTGTATAATTAATAATGAGTGAGTTTGTAAATTAATTTAAGTAATTAAATTATATATATTCAATAGTTGGTCGCCACGTATTTCAAAAAAATATTTAAATGATAATCCGTTATAAAAGTGGACAATATTAGACCCAAAGATGGATGACAAGGGTATTTGGGAGCCAATAGGTGGGTGGAGGGTAATTTTGTACCATTTTCAATTAGGCCCTTTTCCGAATAATATGTCTCTTAGTTCTCTAAATTTTTGCCAAATAAAACAAAAGTTCTCTAACTTATGACTTGCGAACTTAATACTACACAACTTATGTCTCTAAACTTTTATCTTGCAAAATTAGAACATAAGTAAGGATACTTTGACCCACAAATTTTCATTAAATAAGAAAGGGAAAAAGGATAAATATACCCCCCGAACAATCGTAAATGGTATCTAAATACCCTCCGTTATACTTTTAGGATTCTCTTGTCCTTACCGTCCAAATTTTGGAGCGTATATACCTTTATGATAGACGGCGGGACACATGGCATCATCTCAATGACCTACCCAAAATTATTTAATTTTTAACCCAAAAATTAAAATACCCGTGACCCGGATAACTTAAACACCCTGACCCAAAATGTAACCCACAGACTGATCCAAATGAAAAAAAAGGCAACAACAACCATCGCCTCTTTCATCTATTCCTCACTTCTTCATGACATCTT
The DNA here is from genome assembly GCA_036250505.1 of Solanum acaule. Lineage (NCBI taxonomy): Eukaryota > Viridiplantae > Streptophyta > Magnoliopsida > Solanales > Solanaceae > Solanum > Solanum acaule. The sequence continues at coordinate 32,538 of JAJOOR010014159.1, read as the reverse complement.
TTCCAATTTCATCTTCTCCAATGCAACCATTGCCTCTTCAATGCCTCTCTTCTCCTTCGCTTTTCATAACACATTTTGAATTGCATTTTAGCATTTTATTGATTTTTTTCTCCCGATTATTATTTTTGTAGAAGCAATCATTGGCTTGAGTATCAAGTGGAAGTTTCGGTAGTGTGAAGTTAGAGTATCCATTCATCGCCTAAATCGATGCCTCTTTCGATCAATTGAAAAGTGCGAGAATTAAATTTTTAGCATTATTCGAAATATTCATTGAGTACTACGCCAAATTCCATCTTCTCCTCTTCCACAACTGGAGCATCTGCTGCTGCTACCAGGGCGGCGGCGACGGCTGCATGACTACCTCCTCCGGTGCTTTGACAGAGGCAAGAGGACGAGCGAAAGTTGCTCGGCGCTTGTGAAATTTGGGAATGCGAATGGGGTGTTCTAGGTTATTGGTGGGGGAAGGAAATTGAAGCTTTTAATGATTTGAAGCTTGAAAAATGAAGAACTTGGCCGGAAGTTCTTGAGAAATCGAAGATTTCAGTAAAACTAGAGAAGATGGAGAAGTGTTTTGGGTTATAATTTGGGGTGGGTAGTATATTATTTGGGTGGGTTTTAAAAGTATTTTGGGTTGGGTCTTTAAAATTATGGGTCAAAATTTAATGAATTTCGGATAGGCATTTTAGATTGAGACACATGTCCTACTGTTAGTAGAAAGGGTATATACATGCCAAAATTTGGACGGTAAGGACGTGAGAGTCCTAAAAGTATAACGGAAGGTATTTAGATACCATTTACGATAGTTTAGGGATATATTTATCCTTTTTCCCAATAAGAAATGGAAACGAAAATTAAAGCTCATTTCAAAATAGGGTCAATCCATGCAAAAACTTGTTTTGAGAAAGGCACAAGTTATTTTCAGTAGGGACAATTTCGCGTATAGCCACAGGAATAAATTTAATTAGGCTCATTAGCTATAGTTTACATATTTACAGGCTGTAGCTACAGTTTTAATGGTTATAGGCAAACGTATTTGTATAATTCGCTATTATTTGGTATTTTATACAAAACAAAAATTCAAACTTTTTAAAAGATAATGACGGTAATTTCGACTGGGAAAAAGTAAACAATTCCTTAATTCATGGAACAATATCTCTTGAGACTTTCATACCAAATATGACTTTCCTTCCTTCCGTAAATGTATAAATTGATTTCTATTTGTTATTATATAAATTATTATTGATTGATTCAATTCATTGATGACTCTAGTTTATGTGGAATTAGTGTTTGTATAAATTAGTTATTTCCCTACATAATTATATAAACAGATTCTTCAAAGGTGGTTTGTATTTGTATATTTATTATATGCATAGGTCTGTTTTATTTTTGGTGGAATTAGTGTTTGTATATGTATAATTGATTGATGACTGTAGTTTATGTGGAATTAGAGTCTATATAAATTAGCTATTTACATTTGTAATTGTATAAAATGAGTAGTTCTGACAACTGATTTATATTTGTATGTTTTGTATATGTATAATTCACATATTCTATTTATTTTTTGTGGAATTAGTGTTTATATATGTATAATTGATTGATAATTGTTTATTATGTGAAATTATTGTATGTATCAATGAGCTATTTTTGTCTGTAATTGTATAAAAGGAGTAGTGACAATTGATTTGTACTTACATATCTGTATATGTATAATTCACAACTGATTTGTACTTATATATTTGTCATAATATCTTCCAAAGCTATTTTGGATGTTTCTTCATCTATAATTTTGATTGTATCTAATTATAAATTTGAAAAATCATATGAAATTGCAGTTATATACAAATATAAATCAAATGGATAAGAATGAAACCACAAAAAGGAAGAAACTTAACTGCATAACAATTACCCTGAAAATCAGGAAGCGTGATTTGAGAGGGAAGAACTGAAAATATTTTGAAATCAATTTGTGTTGAGGGATTTAAGGAGAAAATAAGGTAAAGGATTATGAAGAAAGAGAATGAATCATTTGTATATATGGAAAAGGACAGCTACACGCTTATACAAACAGAAAAGGTAAGCAATGTAATTATGACCAAGAATTGGTGGCCATTGGTAATTAAAGTAAACTCTAGCTATAATGACTAATTAACTAGTGTAAGTTTGCTTAACCTTGTAATTTTTCCTTTTCAGTAGTTATTGTAAAGAAAGAAAGAATACAAACTTACGCATAGGTATCATCAACTTGATTCGCACAAATGTCTCTACTTTGAGGTGGTGTCTAATTGTTGCCCCTGAAATTCATGGTCTTTAATTATGTTATTTATGCCCTCCAAGGCTTTAAGTAATAAATTAGTGAGCAAAAATACTCTTGAAATAGCAAACGACTTTTTACGAGGCATAAGTATATGCTTTCGTATAATAATGTCCATTTAACGACCCGAACCGGTGTTAATTAGGAAAAACAAAAATTCAGAAATTTACTGGGCCACTGTCCCGCCAGGGCGACAGCGCCACTCCAGGGGGGATATGCGAGATAGAATGTAAATAACGCAAATTCTTATTTTCTCATTCTTCCTAAAATACCTAAATTAGTCGTAAAATACCCTAGAAACCCCCAAAAAGCTGCTCTAAGCCTGGGAAGGAAAGAAAAGGAGATTTCTAGCGTAAGGAGGTCGATGAATTGTGGATTTCCAGTCAAGATCACCGTCACGAAGCCTGGAAACAAGAATCGAAGTCAAAAACTCCATGCAGCTGCTTGGCGCCCAGGTAGGCTAGGTTTTATTAATTTGGTAGTTATAAATTTGTACCCTTTGTATAGTATAATAAAAGTCAATGGTAGGATTCATGCGTAGGCCTTCGTGCACCGAACGAAAGATGATTAAATCCTAGAAAGAAGCCTTAAATGATGAACTAGGGCTAAGAATGGTCGAATTCATGTTTACATGATATGCGTCGATAAATAGTTCATTGGGACGGTTGTGATTTCGTGTTGTGTGGGGTATGTTCGTTCTTGCTTCGTTATAGTGCATGAATATATGAAAGTGCTGCCTTATGGATCACACTAATCGGATATGAAAATAATTGAATGCGGATGCCATGAATCATGACTTAATTGTATGATTTTGAGAATATAGTTGTGATTGTGATTGTGGCTTATTGTATAGATAGGGTGTTGCGTTCCGATACACTAACTTGGATCAGTTGCCATGTTCCGACATAAACATTGGATCGGGTACCACGTTTCGATATGTTAACAATTTGGGTTTGGGTCCCTTGAGAGGACCAATGACTTGACATAATTGTAAATCTTGTAATGGTGAATTTGCATTTTATTCGTAAGTGATAGTTGATGTTGTTTCCCCGGAAATTGTAACTGATTATAAAGAGCTACTTATGTTTGCTCCACTATATTGATTTAATTTGATAAGTATCTCGTTGTTGAATAAAATTGGAATGGCCAAGGGTCCAAGAGTGATAATGATGAAAGACTAGGGTTGTTTGTACGATGCAAGGGTGAGAAGTGGGGGTAGTGTACGTGATGTAATTAATTATGGACTTCACCTTGGGAAAAGGGGCTCGTGGTTAATAGTTAGCAAGCTTGATATAATGTACCACGTGATGAAGGCGTGGTAATATAAAAAAGGAAGTAATGGTATGTAGTGGGTGGTTAGTCGGAATGCTTGTAGTTATATTCGTGGTCTCTTCTATGTGTTAGAATGGCTAGACTATGATCAAGAAACTAGTGAGTGGGTTAAATGAGGATGTGGTTAGTAGTAAGAGGTACTAGTGTAATTTCTAAGGTATCCAAGTGAGGGTAAAGGTGGAGAAGCGAGTGGTCTATGTCATAATCTTGCTAGTTGATTTCTTATGTTATATTGTAGGCGTCGGGTTGACCGATGATGTCTACCAGTACATGTGGTTTTGTACTGATACTACTCTTGCTATGCCTTTTTGTCATAGTCTGGATGCAGGTTAGTGATGTTTCATTAGGTGAAGAAGAAATTCTCCAGCAACTTCTATTTTTCCTTCCGCATAGTGGGAGCTGTGTCTTTTATTTATTATGTCCAGCTTGCACTCTTAGTAGCTCTTGTACCTGTTTAGACTAGATCCTTGGGGGTGTTAATTACTTTACAAGTCTAAACCAAAATTGTGTTAAAGGTTCTTATTTATAAAATTTCGTTAGTATATTGTATTTCTATTTTTTTTTTTAATTTCCGCATATTGTAACTCTTGGGATAAGAGGGTTTTCCTACTTAGGTGGTAGTCTGTAGGTGCTCTCAGGGCCGCGGGGCTTGGGTTGTGACAAATTGGTATTAGAGCCCAGGTTATCGGTCTCCCAGTAAAAGAGCAAAATGTGGACTAGACTCCTACGGATTGGTGTGTTGATGTCCACATCTAATCTACAGGAGGCTAAGAAGCATTCTAGGAAGTTGTTTCCCTTGTTCTCTCCTTTCGTGCGAAGTGTCACTTGTGGTATGGGTCGAGTCCAATTGGTATCTCCCGATTCTAATTGGTATCTCAACCAAATGAACCAGACGTTGTGGTCACGATGGAAGGGCCACAAACAAGGCAAATTGGAACTGAGAATGTTCCAATTGGTATCTGGTCCTAGGGGCGGTAGAAATACATGGATGATCAGGAATGGTCATCCATGGAGCGAACTAACTAATAATTGAATTTTCTGTGAGTGTAGCTTGGAAACTGCGAATGTGTGCTTCCTGTTTCTGAATTAACTATGAATGTGAAGTTGAACATGCTTGAATGTGATGATATGATTTTGTGTACTATAAATGTGTGTCTGACTTTTGTTAAGTGCAAAACGTTAGCCTATTTGTTGAAGTTATGCAAGATGTAAATGTATCGTGAAACTCGTTGTGAAAAAAAAGTCCTGACTAAGTTCGAGGCAAGGGTCTAGACGAGTCATAAGGTGATTCGTAAAACAAATCTTGACATGCCCTGCGCTTGACTAAGGGTCGTGTGAGTGTCTAGGTGTATCTTGGGGATGTGCGGGTTATGATGTTGAATTAAGGAGAACGAGTTGGGTGTGTATTATTGAGATTGACTCGGGTAGATATGGACTATCTAACTAAGGGAATTATCCTAAAATTGTCTGGTAAAGCTGGGAACCTTTGCGAAATTTAGAATAGAGAAAAACCCAGAAAAATTATTGGCAGGGATTCTGTTTCCGTTTGGGCCGCTGGGGCGGGATTGTTCTCGCCAATGCGAGGTCGCCAGTGCAGGATTCCTCCCACCAGAGCGGGATAGGGTGAGACAAAATCTCAGCCCTGTCTCCCTATTTTTCCTAGTCACAAATTCGGACCCCGAATGGAATCCGAACTAACCCCTGCAAGTCAAACAGTGCTCAGCAATAGAACAAGAAGTCATAATCTTAATATTTAAATAGCAGTTATATCAGACAGCAAAAACTAGCATCCATGTGCTTACAAAACATAAAAGAAAGGCGAAAAGATAAAAATAAGGTAAAGATTTGTCCTAAATACAAGTCCAAAGAGGGGAGAAGAAACAATCAAGAACCCTGGGATTGGGAGGTGTCATCGTCGGAGTCTAGATCCTCCGGGGGCACCAGGCCTGTCATGGCCTTCTCCAGACAAAAGAATTGCTGGAAATCTCCCTTGTCAACTATGGGAATCTCCTGTCTAGGGGTGACGCAAGTGAACATGATCTTCACTGCCTTTCATAGCCGAACCAATAGACGGTCCCTTGCCAGAACCTTTCTCCTCTCCTGGAGCAGCTCACGATGAAGCATCTCAAGCTCTAGGGTAGTGCTGGGGGAACCAGAGTGGTGTCAGCAATGGGGCGCCCCATCCTCCTCTGGACAGCTACCAAGTCCTCCTCTACCAGAACTCTCATCAGGTGTAAATACACAAATCAAATAAAATTATTTTAGGTGTTGATATATCTAAGAGAGATATTGTAACATCGTATCCCTTTTAAATTGTGACAAATGACAATGATGCTATTTGTATCAAGTTGAAGTCATATATTTTGAAAACATACATCTGCTAATCTTAAATTTTTCTTCTGATATAGGAGGTGCCCCTTTTGTCCATGTTAATTATTTTTCTTTCATCACTAGAATATCCTAAAAAAAGATAAAACTAAAAATCTCGTGCAAAAACAAAAATTAGATTAGTAAAAAAGTCAACAATAATATTATATTTGGAGGGGATGTTATACTCTTACTAATAAGAAGGATCTCAGAAATTTAATGGGATTGACCTTTAGAACCACACTTCATGGAATCTCCCAACTCCCATCCAAAATATGTATCATGTTCTAAGAGAGTTTCTATAGTAATTTTAAAGATAAATCTGTGTATTCATAAAAACTTCAAATCCTCATTAATATCTTTTTTCTGCCTCAGCAATTCTCAGAAATTTAAAACACTAATTTTTTCAGTACTTGTCATAGTCCACCATGATTTATCATCCTTACTACTAATTTTTCACATACTTCATATTGCACGTGATAATTACCAGACATCCTGTGGGAAACAAAAAAAAGTTTATTATATACTTTCTCTTGATTTGTACACAAATTTCTTATAAATATTTAATAAATTTCTTACTAAATTTGGACGGAAAAAATTCGATTCAGGTGAACCTTAAACCCATATCTTCTAAGCTAGGTCCGCCTTAAGTCCCTTTTCCGTTGCTATATAAACCACCTTTACCCTTGTTTCATTTCCCATTCCCTTTTTTCATATTCAACATACAATATCTAAGATTCTAAGTACTAGTATTATTTATTATCTTTCAATTACTCTATTTGTGTGTCTATAATTCATCGTTACTCGTATGGAAAGAACTAATAACTTGCATCGTCAAGTTGCTAGCCTTAGGCAGTCCCTTTTCGATCAGGTTCCTCTTTTTTTTGCGTTTATTATTAGGGACATTGATATAGTATCAGATATTGCAAAATGTCCTACAACTAGTTAAATAGCTCAAAGTTATCCTTTCTACTATCCGTTGCTCCAAAACAAAAAAAAATAACTAATTTTTTTGTCCTTGAACTATTCAAAATGAGACCATTTTAATTAGATAGTAGGTTTTAATTGGTTTGAGTCACTTTCATGGGTGCAAGAATATGTAGATGAACAATTTATTGAGTTGGAAGAGCTACAAGATGATGCTACTCCTAACTTTGTGGAAGAAGTTGTTACTTTGTTTTGTAATGATTCTGCTAGGTTAATCCATAACATTGACCAATCATTGTGAGTTTTTTCTCTTCTTAAACATAAATAATTATACATTGATTAATTAATTTGTTGGGTGTTTAATTATTTAAGGGAAGAACATCCTCTTCATTTTGCAAAGCTTGAAAACTATATGCACCAGTTCAAGGGCAGTAGTTCAAGGTTAGAGATTAACAAGATGGTTATATGATAAGCTAGATACTTATAATAATTAATGAAAATGATAATCCCCTTTAATTTATCCATCAAACTTAATAGAAAATGATCAAAATGGTCCTTCATGTATAGGGTTTGAATTATTTTGGTTCGTGATATATACCAAGTGATTGAAATAGTCCTTAATGTATGTAAAATGGGTATCATTTTGGTCCTAAACCCTAAACTCATCTCTCTCTTCTCCTTCCCAAACTCATTTCTCTCATCTCCTAGAATGCTCTGCCTCCCTTTCGGTTTCTCTTTAACTAAATCCTCTTCCTAAATTAGTTTTATTTTCATTAAATCATCTCTTTTCATTTTTGTACTTTCTTCTATTTTTTGTTCATTAATTTCTAATATAGATAAATTTTACATTCCTATTAGTTTTTTTGCTACTTTTTCACTGTCAACTCTTCATCTTCTTTTACAAAATTTCAATGGTACTTAATTATTTGAGCAGGTTGTTCCATTTTCTGTTAATGATATGAATAACAATACTTTGGTTGAATTCAAAAAAAATATCTAAAAAGAGTTATCCCTTCGAGGACGATACACAAAATAAAATTTGAAATATAATGTTACAGAGTTGGTTGTAGCATATCCATGCTTATGGATAATATAACCACATAAGAAATTCTCTATTATTTTATTACTATTAATTTATAATTTTTTTGGGTGAGTAGAATGATTTATGAATTGGATTAGCTAATTGGTTAATTTAACAAAGGATGAAATCAATAGGTGAGGTTTTCATGCCCCTTCACTGAGTCTGGTGTATTTTCAGTATACCCACATAAGAAATTCTCTATTATTGAGGAAGAACATGCTCTGAAGAACCAGAGAGGAGCGGGCAAGGAGAAACAGAGGATAGTCAAATTTAGGGTGTAGGACCAAAATGATACCCATTTTACATACATTAAGGACTATTTCAATCAAATAGTATATATCAAGGATCAAAATAATTCAACCCCTAAACATGAAGTACCATTTTGATCATTTCTCAAACTTATTATAACAACTTTTTTTCATGACTAATTGTATGCAGCGTTGGAGCCAAGAAAATTAAAATTGAATGTACACAGTTCATGGAATACTGCCGAGTTGAAAACGTGGAAGGGTAATTAATCGTCATTAATATAAAGAATTTTTTACACTATCAACATAATGTATGTAATAACATTTTACGATCAGAAATCTAATATCAATTATCAATATTTACTCCAGGATATTATTATAAAGTTTCAATGTAAAATTATTCTAAACTTTATAACAATGATTATTTTTCAATTACAAAGTAAAAATGTGACTAGCTTGCACTATTATTACGAAAGGAAGAAAGTACGTAGGGAAAAAAAGTTGAAAGTGTTTTTAACCTGGCCCGTATGGTTAAAGTGTAACCTTGGGAGTTATATTGTATGTACCTAATGACCTTAAAAATGGAGAGTCTTGAATTTTTAATTTTCGCTTTCTGGTCCATTAACAAAACTTCAAGGTTAAAAGTCGATGCCTATCTAATCTCTATTGCATATTCTTACTCATTATAGTATTATTTATACCAAAATATTAATCCTCTGGAACTTACTTGTCGTAATTGATGGCTTGCAAAATACTCTTACATGCCTACTGGTGTAACGACTTGTTCCCGTCGTTATAGAAAAGCCAACAGAGAAAAATTTTGGGCCGAAAAACTTTTGGCAGTAACTTGAAATTTTCTAACCTAGTCCAGATTTGGACAAAAATCAGAGTCACTAAGGTCTAGGGAAATCTGGTAACAAATGGGAAATCTAAATATGAATTTGATAACATAGGTATATAGCTAAGACGTTAAGGAACCCGTATGACTTTACGGGATCGAATTCGGGCGAGTAGAACTCCTGAAACTGATCTTAGCGTGAACAGGTACTTTCTGAGTGTCATAGGATGAAGGTGTGTTGTGAAATGTGGGTTTGAAACTCTTAATCTGACTCACTGGTTCCGTCAAACCGATGTGGCGGGATTATTCCCACCAGGGCGGGGCCGATGTGGCGGGATTGTTTAGACTTACGGTTCTTGTTGGAGTTTTGATACATTGACTTTCAGGTTCTAGGGAGTTTTTTCGCAACGTTTTGTTAGTCGTTATTAGATCTTTTGGAGTTTATGGGAACTCTACTTTATTCTTGCATTTAAACCTGCTTTTGTATCTTTAAATGCCTTAGTTTTTGGTTGAGTTGTTCAGTTTGGGGTTATAGTAATGGTTCTCCCACTGGAAGGTTAGTGTGGGTGCCAATCACGATGGTCTGGGTCGTGACAAAGTTGGCATCAGAGCCCTAGGTTCGTTGCTCTCGATGTACCAAAATGAGTCTAGTAGAGTTTTGCGGAACAGTACAGAGACGTCTGTACTTTTCTTCGAAAGGCTATAGGACTTTAGGAAATTTCTCTGTTTTCTTTTATTTCTTTTGGTGCTATAAATTGGTTCCAATTGGTATCTGGTGATCCAAATTGGTATTTAATCTCTTTCACTCTTAAGTCCGCAGATGGTTAACACTAGATTCAACAACGTCAGGCCCGTAGCTCCAGTCAATGCGCCAGCTGAGGAATCCGCAGTGAGACGTCGCGATCGAGGCAGGGGTAGAGGACGAGCAAGGGGCAGAGGCCGAAGAAGGGTAACACCTTCTAGGGATGGAGCTCCGGTTGAGAATGCTCCCAGAAACGAGAATCCTACTACGCATCATGAAGAGATAGAGAAAAATGTTGAGGTTGAGAATGACGAGGTTGTTGGACAAGAAGAAGAGGTGCAGGCTGAGACTACAAGTATTCCTCCCTTAGATCCAGTGTTAGCTCAATAGATTATGTCGTTCCTAAAAGGATTGGTTGGTCCTGGAGTTCTTCCCTCAGTTCAAGCGACTCAAGCTCCCGCCAATCCCCTATTGCTATCATTGTCCCCAAGGTGGGTGGAACTGTAGGTATTGATGCTTTCTTCCATCCTTTGTTGGTCCTGTTATGATTGGTAATGAACATAAGATGTTGACTAAGTTCTTGAAATTGAAACTGCTTGTGTTCCATGGTTCCGAGAGTGAGGACACTTATGAGTTCATCCTAAATTGTTATGAGAGACTTCATAAGCTGGGAATTGTCCATCAACATGGAGTAGAGTTTGTGACCTTCCAACTTTAAGGTGGGGCTAAGTAGTGGTGGAGAGATTATGTGGAATGTAGATCTTCAGCTTTACCCCCACTCACTTGGACTCAGTTTCATGCTCTATTTTTGGAGAAATATGTGCCCCGAACCTTGAGAGATTGTAAGAAGGATGAGTTTATAGCTTTGGAGCAAGGTGGTATGTATGTGGCTGCTTATGAGGCTAAGTTCCATGCCTTGTCTAGATATGCTACGCAATTGGTGACTACTGAAGAAGAAAGGATCTGACTATTTGTTAAGGGACTAAATTCTGAGTTGCAGGTATTGTCTGTTCATATGACCTCTGCAAGAAAAAGCTTCAATGAGGTAATAGATTTTGTGAAGAAAGTGGAGGGGGTGAGGTGAGACGGTCAGGCTAAGGCATTGGCTAAGAAAGCCAAGAATTCAGGTAACTTTAAGGGTTCTTACTCCAGAGGTTCAAGGAGGCCGACACTTGCAGCCCGACCAATTCAGTCTGATATGCCCACTTCTACAGGTAATTACTCAAGAACTCTACCTCAAAATTTAATTCAGGATAGCTAGGAAGTCGCACCTTCGGCAGGCAGCAGACCATCTTTTGATCGCACTTGTTATAACTGTGGAGAATTTGGGCATATGAGGAGAGATTGTCCCTACCCGCGCATGATGGATTCCGTGCAACAGCAGTCTAGAGCAGTGGTACCCGCGGGAAATGGTAATAATGGTCAAGGACGTCCACAAGATAGGCGAGGAGGGAAATCAGCGAGGCAGTCCAGGTTGGGGAAATGGTAATGTAGGCAGAGGTACAATGCAGCCAGGCAGGGAAGTCACCTGTCAAGATGATAGGGCTCAGTGTTATGCCTTTCTGGGCAAGAACGAGGCAGAGTCTTCTGATGCAGTGATCACAGGTACCATTCTTGTCTATGATTGGATGGCTAGTGTGTTATTTGATCCCGATTCTACTTATTCTTATGTGTCTGTGTGATTTGCCTCAGAGTTTTATATGATTTGTGATATGCTTGATGCCCCCATCCATGTTTCTACCCCCATTGGAGAGTCTGTCATAGTAACCCATGTCTATCGTGCTTGTCCTATCTTGTTTATGGGTTTTCAGACTTGGGTTGCTATGGTGATTTTGAATATGACTGACTTTGACATAATCTTAGGCATGAGTTGGTTGTCCCCCTATTATGTTGTGCTTAATTGTAATACTAAGTCTGTGACTAGAAATTCCGGGAAGGGAAAAGTTAGAGTGGGAAGGGGTGTACAAGCCTAAGCAAGCTAAGATCATATCCTCCATTCGGGCTAGAAAATTGGTAGGGCAGGGTTGTTTGGATTATTTGGCTCATATTTGGGATGTTGAGGTTGAGTCTCCCTCTATTGAGTCTATTCCTGTGTAGTCAGAATTTAGAGAAGTGTTTCCTACTGATTTGCCCGATATGCCTCCGAATAGAGATATAGATTTCTACATTGATTTGGAACCTAGTACCCAATCCATTTCTATCCCTCCATATCGCATGGCCCCGGTAGAGTTGAGGGAGCTTAAGGCTCAAATCTAAGAACTTCTTGATAAGGGTTTTATCGGTCCTAGTGCTTCACTGTAGGGTGCTCCTGTATTGTTTGTTAAGAAAAATGATGGTAGTATGAATGTGTGTATAGATTATCGGCAATTGAAGGGTTACCATTCGAAACAAGTACCCATTGCCTCGAATAAATGATCTTTTTGACCAATTGCAAGGTGCATCGGTTTTCTCTAAGATTGATCTAAGATCTGGTTACCATCAGTTAAAGATAGGCCTGAGGATGTGCTGAAGACGACATTTAGGACCCGCTATGGGTACTATGAGTTTTTAGTAATGTCATTTGGGTTGACAAATGCGCCTGCAGCATTCATGAGTTTGATGAATGGGGTGTTCAAACCATTTCTTGATTCGTTTGTGATAGTATTTATTGATGACATTCTGGTTTATTCAAAGAGTAAGGAAGAGCATGCCGACCATCTTCGTATTCTTCTGGGTGTTCTTGGAAAACAAAAGTTGTATGCAAAATTTTCTAAGTGTGAATTTTGGTTGACTTCGGTTGCCTTTTTGGGGCATGTAGTTTCAAAAGAAGGGGTAATGGTAGATCCTCAGAAGATTGAAGCGGTTAAGAATTGGGTTTGGCCTAGCTATGTGACTGAAGTTAGGAGTTTTGTGAGGCTCACTAGCTACTATCGTCGATTTGTGAATAAGTTTGCTTCTATCACTACGCATCTGACAAGGTTGACCAAGATGTACCGAGATTTGAAGCAACTTTATTGGTGGCCTGGCATAGAGAAAGATATAGTGGAGTTTGTGGCTAAGTGTCAAAATTTCCAACAAGTGAAGTATGAACATCAAAGGCCGAGAGGGTTTCTTCAGAGAATGCCAATTCTGGAATAGAAGTGGTAAAGGATAACCAATGGATTTTGTGGTTCGTTTTCCGAAGACTCTGGGAAAGTTTGATTCTATTTGGGTAGTGGTTTACAGATTGACTAAGTCAACCCATTTTAATCTGGTCAGAATAGATTATAATGCTCAGTAGTTGGTTAAGGTATATGTAAAAGAGATAGTAAGGCTGCACGGGCTGCCCCTCTCTATCATCTCAGAGCATGGAACGCATTTCACATCCATGTTTTGGAGAAAATTACATGATGAATTGGGCACACAACTCACTTTTAGTACAACTTCCATCCACAGACGGACGGACAGTCAGAGAGGACTATTCAAGTGTTAGAAGACATGTTGAAGGGGCATGTGTGATTGACTTTTGAGGGCATTGGGATAAGTTCCTACCGTTGTGTGAGTTCTCTTATAATGATAGTTATCACTCCAACATAGATATGGCACCGTTTGAGGCACTCTATGGGGGTGGGATGTAGATCACCCATATGATGGTTTGAGGCTGGAGATGTGAAGCCTTTGGGGGTTGATTTAGTGAAGGATGCCTAGGATAAGGTAAGAAGCATCCAAGCTAAGCTTTTAGTGGCCCAAAGTAGACAGAAAAAGTATGCAGACCATAAGGTGAGGGACATGACATTTCAGACTGGTGAGAAGGTTCTTCTTAAGGTATCACCTATGAAAGAGGTGATGAGATTTGGCAATAAAGGCAAGCTTAGTCTTCGATACATTGGTCCATTTGAGATTCTTGTTTGTGTAGGGCCAGTGGCTTATAAATTGGCCTTACCTCCTAACCTATTGGGAGTTCATATGGTATTTCATGTATCCATGTTGAAGAGATATCATGGTGACAGGGATTACATCATAAAGTGGGACTTAGTGTTGTTATACAAGGACCTCCAATACGAGGAGGAACCGATTGCAATTCTTGATCGTGATGTCCGGAAGCTGAAGGAGATTAAGTCCGTGAAAGTTCAGTGGAAGCATCGTCCTGTTGAGGAATCTATTTGGGAAACCGAGAAGGACATGAGTGACAAGTATCCCCAATTGTTCGTCGATTCAGGTACTACTCTACTCTAACGTTAGCCCTTCTTTCCTAGTTTGTCACTCGGGGACGAGTGATGGGTAAATTGGTATCTATTTTAACAACATGTTCCCTTCGTTATAGAAAAGCCAACGGGGAAAATTTTTGGGCCGAAAAACTTTTTGGTAGAAACTTGAAATTTCCTAGCCTAGTCCAGATTTAGATGAAATCAAAGCTAGTAAGGTCTAGGGAAATCTGGTAACAAATGGGAAATCTAATATGAATTTGATCACATGAGTAGATAGCTAAGACATTAAGGAACCCGTATGACTTTATGAAATCGAATTCAGGCGAGTAGAACTCCCGAAACTGATCTTAGTGTGAACGGGTAATTTCTGAGTGTCATAGGATGAATGTGTGTTGTGAAATGGGGGTTCGAAACTCTTAATTCGTCTCACTGATTCCGTGCAAGCCACTGTGGTAGGATTTTTCCCGCTAGAGAGGGATCGCGTGGCGGGATGGGGGCCGCCATAGCGGGCCAGTCGCAAATTATGTCGGAAATAAATCCCAAAATCATAATTTTCTGCAAGTTTCGTTCTTGAGAGCTAGGAGACGACACCATGTGTGTTCTTGATGGTTTTTCACCATTCTTAAGGCTAAATGTAAGGTTTTTACTCCCCGAATCCATGTTCGATCCATAGATCTTAGTTTCTTGGGTAATTATCGATGAGGGAGGGTTTTGATATGGGAATTATGGTGGAAAAAGCCATAATCTGGGTATGGGAATCAATGGTTTGACCTAGGTTTGATATTATTGATTATGATCCGGGTAATTAGGTTTTGTTTATTGATCCTCGTGTTATATTGATTGTTTGTAGACCAAGAATAAGCGGAAAGAATTTGAAAAGGGAAGAATCAAGTTTCTTAGGAGATTCAAGCTTTGTTCGAGGTAGGTGATGGTTATGATTTCATGTTGGTGTGATGTATGTTAGTAATTACTTCATTATAATACATGTATGTATGCGAATGTTGCATTATTGATCACACTAATAGTAAATGAGCATGAATGAATGATTCCATGTCATGAATCAACACTTGATTTTATGATTATGAGAATGTACATTGTGATTGTGATTGTGATTGTAGCTTTTTGAATTGATCGGGTGTTATGTTCCAACACACTAACTTGGATCGGGATCGGGTGCCACGTTCCGACGCATTTATGGGATTAGGTGTCACGTCCGGCACACTAACTTGGATAGGGTACCACGTATCGGTACACTAACAGTTATGGTTTGGGTTCCTTGAGAGGACCATTGACTTGACATAATTGTGTATTATTGAGAATGTGAAATTGTACATTGATTTTGAAATGATGACTAATATTGTATATGATCGGTATATGCCTATTTTTTAATGTTGTGGTTATTTGCATGTATTTTACTTATTAGAATAGCCGTGTGATCCTACCAGTACACTGTGGTAGTGTACTGATACTGCACTTGCTTTTTCTTTGTTGAGTACAAGGCATCTTCAGGCGGCTATTGACAGACCTCGCTTAGAAGATCAGTGATCAATCGAATTCAAGGGTGAGCCAGTTCTTCCAGGCTGCCACGAGTTCTCTTTTTGTTTATGTCCACATCTTCGGACTTAGACTAGTGCTTTAGGTTCCTTGTGTTAGTTTGGGGTTGTACCCCTTCTTATTTAGACTTACGGTTCTTGTTGGAGTTTTGGTACATTGACTTTCAGGTTCTAGGGAGTTTTTCAGCAATGTTTTTGTTAGTCGTTGTTAGATCTTTTGGAGTTAATGGGAACTCTACTTTATTCTTGCATTTAAACCTGCTTATGTATCTTTAAATGCCTTAGTTTTTGGTTGAGTTGTTTAGTTTGGGGTTGTAGTAATGGTTCTCCCATCGGAGGGTTAGTGTGGGTGCCAATCACGACGGTCTGGGTCGTGAAAACTGGCTTATCTAGAATTTACTTAAATATGGTTCTTTACTTGTTGACATTTTTATCGAGACAAAAAATATATCATAAACTATTCACGCATCACAAAATTGTACACTAGTCATATTTTGTCGAGTCATATATTCTACTCTTTTCAGACCTCATCGTGAGATTATGTGATTAATTTTTTCCTTTATTTTAATTTCTTCGTAAATTGAAGCAGATGCAAGAGAACTTTTCAGCAATTAAAGAGAGAATATGTGGTATCCAGAAAGAAGCTAGAAGTTTATTTTCAGGTAGCAGCAAATATACTCTAATTATTTCTGCTAATTAATTAATTAATTAAAATGAGTGCGATGAAATTTGTTACTGTATATATGCAACATGCAAGACAAGTTGGCCCAACTAAAACGGCGTCGTATCCCCAAAGTAACTCTGTTAGGGATATAATCTAAGTGACTCAATATGCAAGGTAAAATTCCTTGTTAAACGTAATAATAAAGGGAAGGATTTGTATTAGCATTAGTTAGAGTTTATTAATTAGAGTTGCACCTTATAATATGTTATGGAAGCATATATATACAGAATCCGTGAGTTTAACATTTGAAAAGTAAGGCCCATATATTACTTTTCCACAACTTTTGCATATAGCTTCCATAATTAAATTAATTACTCTTCTTAACTAAAGTTTCCATAATTACTAATCGTATCTATATTTTTAAGTTGCTACAACGGTGATCGGTTGTACAATTATTTTTTTCTTCAAAGTTTTATACAAAATTGAATTCAAATTTTTGAAAGCTATGGCGGTAATCTCTGCTAGAAAAAGGTATAAAATTCTTTAATTCACGGAATATTAGCTCGTTAGACTTTCCTACTAGTTATATCTTCTTCGTACAACCCAATTGATTTCATCTTCGTACATCCAATCGAATCTTGGCGGCAACTCACTTTTCTCGACTAGAAACATATATTTGATTTACATTGATTCGTGTTTTTGATTTGCATTCATGTAGATGAAGAACTTGAAAAAACAGAGCAATTGAACTGATTTGTATATCTAATTGTATAAATTCTCCATTAATAATTGGAGTTTCATTCTAACAGATGTTTGCAATTGTATTTTAATAAACCGAGAATTAACTACTTTTTATCCGTGATTGTATAATTACTCCATTGATAATTGGAGTTTTGGTTGAAGAATTTGTTTTCAATTGTATTTGAATTGATCGAGACAGACGACTTGATATCTGCAATTTGAGAACGTAAATGTATAAAAATAGAAATCAATTGTATAATCTACTGTAGTTTATGTCAAATTATATTTGTTCATAATTGTATAAATATATCCATCAATGATTGTTTATAGACTTGTATGTTTTGTATGTGTATAATCTTACATTATTTGTAGAATCGTATAAGTTAGTGTTTGTATGTGTATAATTAGACTTGATGGGATTAGTGTATGTATGTGTATAATTGATTGTTGGTTGGAAATTATGTGGAAAAGTTGTCTGTATAAGTTAACTAGTTACGTTTGTAGTTGCATAATTGACATAAATTTGATTTGTGGACTTGTATAATTTGATTGTTGACTTGTATATTTTGTATATGTATAATTTTACATTATTTATTTTGTGGAAAAGTTGTCTGTTGAATGTGTGTTTGTATTTTTTTGAATTCATGTCTGTATATGTATACATGAGCTATTTCTATTTGTACATGAATGTCTTCCATTGGTATTTTGGTAATATATTCTGAAAAATGGGATGATGCAAATTGTTACATTGACTACGTTATCGAGGGGGTAGTTTTTAGAGAAAATGCGTTTACGAATATATGAATTTATACAAACAAGAAACCTCAAGAGTACATGTGAAAACAACAAATATACAACAGTAGATCCGAACTTGAAGAGTTTAAACAAATAATATTATACTATTTGAATAACGATTATACAATTATTATACAACTGTGGGTACAGATTTGACCCAAACCAAACCCAAATACAAAGAAATATAGTAAATTGTAATTTATTTGAAAAACTAAAATGAGATTTCCTTTTAAGTCATAAATATACAATTAAATTCATATATACAAATATGGATTTGTATGAAAATATACAATAAATTATAGATCCAAACTTCAAAAGCTTATACAAATAATTTTATACAAATTACCTCAACTGTTTCTCCATCTTTATCTTTAGATATAAAAATCTGAAAAATCAAAAGATGATATACAAATACAAATCGGAAAATGATGAAATTATAAAAAAGAAAAAAATGTAAAGAGAATTTAACTGTAAAACAATTACCTATAAATCAGGAATCACGATTGGGAGGGAATGAATAAAAATTTCAAATCAATTTGATTGAGAGAATAAAGGAGAAAATAAGGTGTAACGATCTGATTTTCGTCGTTATGAAAGAGCCAATGGAAAAAGAATTGGGGTCAGAAAACTTTTTCGTAGTAATTGGATTTTCCCAACCAAGTTCAAATTTGGACGAAATTAGAGTCATTAAGGTGTAGGCAAATCTGGTAACAATTGGGTGAATCATTTGTGATTTTGATCACAGGAGTAGTTAGATAACTCGTTAAGGAATCCGTACGACTTTACGGAATTGAATTCGGGCGAGTAGAGCTCCCGAAATCGATCTTAGCGTAAAGGGTTTCATTGAGCGTCGCAGGTTAGAGGTGTGTTGTGAAATGAGAATTTTGAAATTATTGAAATAAATCTCTATCTCGAGAATGTCGCTTTGCCGCTGGGTTTTACCGCTTTGGCAGGGTGGTGGCCGTTGTGGCGGGCCCGACGCGAATTCAAGTCGTTAATAAATCCCTAAACGACCTCATTATGCATTTTTTTACTTTTAGAGCTAAGAAACGACCCCCAGGCGACTCCTACTCGTTTTTCACCATTCTTGAGGCTAAAGGTAAGCTTTTCACTCCCCGAATCCGTTTTTCGATCCATAGAACGTACTAGAATGGGTGAACATTGATGGAGGAGAGTTTTGTTATAGATTCTATGGTGGAAACAACCTTAATTTGGATAATTGGCATCATGAGTTTGATCTAAGGTTCATAGAATGGTTAGTATTTTCGGTAATTAGTAATTGCTTATTGATTCCCGTATTATATTGATTGTTTGTAGACCAAGAACAAGCGGAATGAATCCGGAAAGGGAAGGATCAAGTTTGTTGGGGTTTCAAGCTTGTTTCGAGGTAGGTGATGGTTGTGATTTCATGATTGTGTGATATATGTTTGTTCTTGCTTTATTATGATGCATGTATGTATGCGAATGTTGCATTGTTGATCACACTAATTGTATGAGTATGAACGAATAACTGTATGCCATGAATCACTTTTTGATTGTATGGTTATTGAGAATATACTTATGATTGTGATTGTGGTGTGTTGAATGGATCGGTTGCCATATTCCGGCATAACTAACTTGGATTGGTTGCCACGTTCCGGCATAACTAACTTGGATTGGTTGCCACGTTCCGGCATAACTATGGGATCGGTTACCACGTTCTGGCATAATTATGTCGGATACCACGTTCCGGTATGCTAACTGTTTGGGTATGGGTTCCATGAGAGGGCCATTGAATTGAATTCCGTGAGAGGACCATTGAATTGTATTGTGTATCTACTTGTGATGAGTTCGTTCATATCTAATGATGATTGATATTGGAAGACGGTATGTTGCTCTAAATTAATATAACTATGTTATGTGAGAATCGTGAAGTTGTTCATTGCTCATATATGTTGATGATATTGTATATGTTTGATATGTTCATGTGATTATATTGTTGTATTGACTAATGTATGTTACACTTAGTGGGATAGCCGCGTGATCCTACCAGTACACGGTGGTTGTGTACTAATACTGCACTTGCTCTTATTTTTGTTGAGTACAGGGCATCTTCCGGCGGCTATTGACAGACCTCATTTAGAAGATCAGTGATCACCGATTCGAATTTAAGGGTGAGCTAGTTCTTTCGAGCAGCCTTGAGTTTTCTTTTTGTCTAGTCCATCCTATTCGGACTTACTAGTTCTGTAGATGATTTTCTCGTTTAGACTTATGAATCTTGTTAGAGCTTTCGTACATTGATTTTCAGGTTCTAGGGGTTGAATTTCTGCATTGTTAGTTTATTAATGTTAGACTTTTGTTAGAGTTTATGGGAACTCTACTTCTTTCCTTATTATTTCTTGCTTTCGTGTACTTAAATGCCTTAGTTTTGGTTTAGTTGCTTGGTTTGAGTTGTAGTAGTTGTTCTCCCATCGGAGGGTTTGTGTGGGTGTCAATCACGACAGTCTGGGTCGTGACAAAGTTGGTATCAGAGCCCTATGTTCGTTGATCTCAGTGTACCAAAACAAGTGTAGTAGAGTCTTGCGGAACGGTACAAAGACGTCCGTACTTTTCTTCGAGAGGCTATAGGACTTTAAGAAAAACTCACTTCTTTCTACTCATTCGTGCTATGACTTGAATCCAATTGCTATCTGGGTGATACAAATTGGTATCTTTCCTCCTTCACTCCATGGTCTGAGCTAGAGCAACAATAGCGGTAACACCATCACTAGCAAGAGAGGATTGGTATAGACTACCGATAATTGAATAGGGTCACCATTCAGAAGAAGTATCCATTGCCTCAGATAGTTGACCTTTTGACCAATTGCAATGTGCATCAGTTTTCTCTAAGATTGATTTAAGGTCTGGTTACCATCGGTTAAAGATTGAGGCGGTTAAGAATTGGGTTCGACCAGGTTCTATGATTGAAATTAGTAGTTTTGTGGGGCTCGCTAGTTACTATTGTCGCTTGTGGTATGAGTTGAGTCCAATTGGTATCTCTCGATTCCAATTGGTATCTCAACAAGGTGAACTAGACGTCGTAGTCCCGGCTGAAGGGACACAAGCAAGTTAATTGGAATTGAGAATGTTTCAATTGGTATCTAACTTTAGGGACCGTATAAGGCATGACTGATGGTCATTTATGAAACGAACTAATTTAAGAAATTGGACTTGTCTACGAGTTGTAACTTGGAATGGTGAATGTGTGCTTCTAGTTGTCGAAAATTAACTATGAATGTGAAGGGTGTATTACTTGAATCCTTTGAATGTTGATATGTGCAATGTGCTGGCCTAAATGTTGAAATTGTGCCAGTTGTAACCACATGAGTATCATGGAACTTGTTGTGAAAAGAAAGTCATCACGAAATTAGGTGCAAGGGTCTAGATAAATTACGATGTGGTTCGTAAGCGAGAAATCTGGGCGTGCATTGCGACCAACTGATAACCGTGTGAGAGTCTGGGTGTATTCTAGGGATATGTGTGTGGTAGTGTTGAAACGATGTAAAATGATTCTAAAGTACGTACTTCGTTGGGTTGATCGGGGGTAGACAATGATTGTCCTAGCTAAAGGGTTTTTCTCTAAAAATGCATGTGTTATAGCTGGGAACCTTTGGGGGAAATTGGGAAAGGAAAGTACCCAAAAAAATTATTGGCAGAGATTTTGTTTCTGTTATGGCCGCTGGGGCGGGATTTTCCCGCCAAGGCGAGGCCGCCAGTGCGGGATGCCTCCCGCCAAAGCGGGATAGGGCGAGACAGAACCTCAGCCCTATCTCTCATGTTTTCCCTAGTCACAATTATGGACCCCGAATCTTACCCGAACGAACCCCCGCGATCTAATTCAGTGTTCAACAATCAAATATAAGTTATAAGGTGTGTTAAAATTATGAAGAACCTGGGGGTTGGGAATATGAGGACGAAATCAGCGAGGTTGTGGAGGCCGGGGAAATGGTAATGCAGGTAGAAAAGTAGTGCAGTCAGGCAAGGACGTTACCTGTCAAGAGGACATGGCTCAGTTTTATGTTTTTTCCCCCAGATAAGACCGAGTTTGAGGGTGTGACGCAGTGGTCACAAGAGCTACCCTTCTTTGTGCTCGGATGGCTATTGTTTTGTTTGATCTGGGTTCTACTTACTCGTATGTGTCAGTTCAATTTCCTTGGGATTTGACGTGGTTTGTGATATACTTGATGCCCCCATCCATGTTTCTACCCTAGTTGAAGAGTCAGTCATAGTCACTCATGTGTATCGTGTTGTCCTGTTGTGGTTATGGACTTTCAGATTTGGGTTGATTTGGTTATGCTAAATATGATTGACTTGATATAATCTTAGGCATGACTTGGTTGTCCCCCTATTATACTGGGATTAATTGTAATACTAAGTCGGTAACTCTAGAGATCCCCAGTAGGAAAAGATTAGAGTGGGAAGGGGTGTACAAGCCTAAGCTAGCTAAGATCATATCCTCTATTCGGGCTAGGAAACTGGTGGGGAAGGATTGTTTGGTGTAATTGGCTCATATTTGGGATGTTGAGGTCGAATCCCCATCTATTGAGTCTATTACGGTGGTGTCAGAATTGAGAGAGCTTAAGGCTCAAATCCAAGGGCTTCTTGATAAAGGTTTCATCCGTCCTAGTGCTTCCTCGTGGGGTGCTCCTGTCTTGTTTGTTAAGAAGAAGGAGGGTAGTATGAGGACTGGTGATTTTATCTTAAGCCATAAATGAATGGATTGATACCGAAATGACAAGCTTATGGATAAAGAAAGTCCCATTGAGTATACTTGGTTGAAGGTAATTGAATAGTTTAGTAAGTAAATGTATATAAAATTCGGTTCGCCCTTTGAATTTGATGGGTATACCTAAGTTTGAGGTGTCATGTCGATGAAAAGGTTGACTTCGTAGAGATAGCCAGGGCTAACCGAGTGTAATAGTGGTATGAGTTCGTGATGGATTGTGATGGGATGCAACTATATAATGAGATTGGTGGTTAAGCGAAATTTTTATAGTAATTACAACTTGTGAGTATCCAAGGTCATGGTTTTCTAATAATTGGTGAGTAACGTGGTTGTATGGAAAGTTTTAAGAGAGGGTGGGACACCACTCCAATAGAATTTGAAAGAGGTAGAGTTATAATAAAGGAAAATATAGTGGGATGTAGTACAACCTTTAGAGAGAGGCTAGAGCAAGAATATTTTATTTGATTACAAGGGCTAAAGAGATATCTTTAGTAGGGTAGATAATTGGGTTCAGAGATGCGTGATCTCATTCGTTTTTTTATGGCTATGGTAATAGTGTCACGGATCCATCAGATTGGTCAAAGACTATTGAAAAAGACTTGAGAAAGGAGTGTGCAGACATTAGCTTGAGTGTGATGATAAGTGATTGGGTCTGTTTTTGAGTCTAGTAATGAGTATGATTGAAATTTTAGCGTAATATATTGTAAGATCGCTGGAGATGCGATCAATGATAAACGGAGATCCATGAATTCATAGAGAAAGGGATTGTGCTATATGGTGGAAATTGCAATTCAGATTTTTCATTGTGAGTCTACATTCGTGGTGATGTATTTTGTCAAGGTATGAATTGACAATGTGAGAAATAATCAATTGTATCCGGTATTGAGTATTTGAAATGACTTACACCTGGTTTGAGTCGTAAGTTTACTACTATTGATTGTTAAAGTACCTAAGAAAGGTTTCATTTAAAAGTGTTGGTTTATAATAAGGTAAATGATCGAAGTATTTATGATGGTTGTTAGTATTGCGAGTATGATTCACTAGTTATGCTCTCGTGTGTTTTCACTTTTGTGGGTGGATCCCTAGTGGTGGATCAGGGGTACCAAATCTTACAATGTTCTCTTGGTTGAGTGGGAAGATTGGGAAGATTTAGGTATTTCGAATGACATAATTGGTGTTGCCTTGGAGTTGTTAAAGTATTTTAGTGGTTCTACATGTACCACCTTGCTTATGAGAATTCATAGAAGAGTTACCATGCGTATTTATGGTTGTCCGGCAAATCTTAATATTACTCTAGTCATCGAGGTCATGTATCGATTATGTGTGGTTGAATGTGGGGATCATTGGGTTCAATTCTACTGTTCTTAAGAGGTAATCTACAATTACTAAATCTAGCATTTCAATAGTGTTGTTGGAGGGGCTGTATGCTAGGACATATCCCTCGATAAATATATGATTTCTAAAGATCAAATTTGTTATAACTTAAGCTCATGGGAATTTATGTTGTGGGATGGAGATATTGTTAAGAATTGTGATTGTTTGGGTATTATGAGTGTGTGTTGGTTGGTTCAGGTCCACCTCTAATTGTAGCGAGTATTGATTTAGAATTTTTATCATGGTTATGTGATAAAGGATTCGTCCTGATGCTTATGTCAAGATCCTTGATAACATGTGGCAGAGGTGTGTACAATCAACTTTGGTGGTTGTTGGGAATCGTTTTGTTGTTAGGGAAGTTTACATATAACAATATTTATGACTCGAGGGTTGAGATGACTTCATTGAGGCATTGTAAGGGAGGATGTGTAGGTATTCAATTGGTTGGTTTGAGATTGGAGATGTGATACCCATAGGGGGTAATGAGATTTGGTAAGAAGGACATGCGATACAAGTATCCCCATTAATTCGACGATTCAGATACTACTCTACCCTTACTTTAATCAGTCATTCCTAGTGATCATTCGGGGATGAGTGATGGGTAAATTGGTATCTATTTTAACGATTTGATTTCTGTCGTTATGGAAAAGCCAATGGGGAAAAAATTGCGGTCAGAAAACTTTTTCGTAGTAATTGGATTTTTCCAACCTAATCAAGATTTGGACGAAATTAGAGTCATTAAGGTGTAGGGAATTCTGGTAACAATTGGGTGAATCATTTATGATTTTGATTACATGAGTAGTTAGATAACTCGTTAATGAATCCGTACAACTTTATGGAATTGAATTCAGGCGAGTAGAGATCCCGAAATCGATCTTAGCATAAAGGGTATTTACTAAGCGTCGTGGGTTAGAGGTGTGTTATGAAATGAGAATTTTGGAATTCTCTAAATAACTCTCTGTCTCGAGAACGCCACTTTGGCGCTGGATTTTGCCGCTTTGGTGGGGCCGCTGTGGCCGGCCCGACGTGAATTAAAGTCGTTAATAAACCCCTAAACGACCTCAATATGCACTTTTTGACTTTTAGAGCTAAGGAACGACCCTCAGGCGACTCCTACTCGTTTTTCATCATTCTTGAGGCTAAAGGTAAACTTTTCACTTCCTGAATCCGTTTTTCGATCCGTAGAACATAATAGAATGGGTGAATATTGATGTGGGAGGGTTTTGTTATAGATTCTATGGTGGAAACAACCCTAATTTGGATAATTGAGATCATGGGTTTGATCTAGGGTTCATAGAATGGTTAGTATTTCGAGTAATTAGTAATTGTTTATTGTTCCCGTATTATATTGATTGTTTGTAGACCAAGAACAAGTGGAACGAATTCAGAAAGAGAAGGATTAAGTTTCTTAGGGTTTCAAGCTTGTTTTGAGGTAGGTGATAGTTGTGATTTCACGATTGTGTGATATATGTTTGTTCTTGCTTCATTATGATGCATGTATGTATGCGAATGTTGCATTATTGATCACACTAATTGTATGAGTATGAACGAATAACTGTATGCCATGAAACACTTCTTGATTGTATGATTATTGAGAATATACTTGTGATTGTGGTGTGGTGAATGGATCGGTTGCCACGTTCCGGCATAACTAACTTGGATCGGTTGTCACGTTCTGGTATAAATATGGGATCAATTGCAACGTTCCGGCATAATTATGGGATCGGATACCACGTTCCGGTATGCTAACTGTTTGGGTATGGGTTCCATGAGAGGGCCATTGAATTGAATTCCGTGAGAGGACCATTGAATTGTGTTGTGTATCTACTTGTGATGAGTTCGTTCATATCTAATGATGATTGATATTGGAAGACGGTATGTTGCTCTAAATTAATATAACTATGTTATGTGAGAATTGTGAAGTTGTTCATTGCTCGTATATGTTGATGATATTGTATATGTTTGATATGTTCATGTGATTATATTGTTGTATTGACTAATGTATGTTACACTTAGTGGGATAGCTGCATGATCCTACCAGTACACGGTGGTTGTGTACTAATACTGCACTTGCTCTTATTTTTGTTGAGTACAGGGCATCTTCCGGCGGCTATTGACTCATTTAGAAGATCAGTGATCACCGATTCGAATTTAAGGGTGAGCCAGTTCTTTCGAGCAGCCTTGAGTTTTCTTTTTGTCTAGTCCATCCTATTCGGACTTACTAGTTCTGTAGATGATTTTCTCGTTTAGACTTATGAATCTTGTTAGAGTTTTCGTACATTGATTTTCAGGTTCTAGGGGTTGAATTTCCGCATTGTTTGTTTATTAATGTTAGACTTTTGTTAGAGTTTATGGGAACTCTATTTCTTTCCTTAGTATTTTCCTGCTTTCGTGTACTTAAATGCCGTAGTTTTGGTTTAGTTGCTTGGTTTGAGTTGTAGTAGTGGTTCTCCCACCGGAGGGTGCCAATCACGACGGTCTACATCGTGACATAAGGGAAAGTGATTGAAGAGAGAGAATGGACCCATTTTATATAAGGAAAAGAGTGTTGTACACGATTATACATTTAAGAAGAACTGGAAAACGTAATTACCGAGATTAAATGGTTGTGAATGATAATATAAACAAACATTAGCTATGGTACATAATTAAGTAGTATAAGTTTGCTTACCTACGTAATTTTCCTTATTACTTTTGACTGATTTTTTTTCCTTTTATAGCATGAAAAGTTCGGCCCAAAGAACTACATTTGGGTTTAGATGAGTTATGTTCTAGTCCGACTGGTTCGATTTTAAAAGTGTTATTTAAAAAAGGGAAAATTGTATGAAATAACAAACTATTAATTTAAATTAAATGTTATAGTTATAGTTTATTTTAATTGTAATTCGCAACAAACATCCCCTTTTTTGTCATCTGATTCGGTATACAATTAGTTATTTTATACATTTCGGTATAAAATGTGTTTGTGTTTGTATAAAGTGAGAGAAAAACGTATATACAAATACAAATACATATACATATATTTTCGTCCTATACACTTATAATTATACAAATACAGATCTTATTATACAAATTAATTTATACAAAACTGGACAATTTGTATAAAATTGGATGTTTGTAGCGAATTATACAAATCAAAAGCTCAATAGCAAACATAAAATTTGTTATGGAGTGCAATTATGCAAACTATAATTATAACATATAAATATGATTTTTATGTTTGCTATATGTGAAAGTTACTCTTTAGAAAATTAGAAGACATTTAATCCATTTAAAAATAGGCTAATATAACCCAAATTTAATTATACAAAACTTTGCTGAAATATTTTGTTTTTATTTGATATTCATATTGTGTAACGTCATAATAAAAAAAAATTAAATACTCAAACATATATTAAATTAAAATCCATTTGATACCTCTTCAACTACAATATAAAAAAAATTAAAGCAATATATCTGTAACTATCAATTCTTCACATTTTACCCAAATTGTCTTAGCTATGAAAAAAACAAAATAAAAAAGAGAATGACTCACCATGGTTCACGTTATAAGTGTATCATTACAAACAAAAATAGACACACAACTCAATACTTGTTAAAACATATTTTGTAACGTAAACATCAGTTACACTAAAATTAAAAAAAAGGTAAAGTCGCCCATGTGAAAGAAAGAAAAAGAAGAAAAGTTAAAAAGGAAAGAGGACAAATTAAAGATTGTTCATGTGTTATGTGTTATTATTACAAGTGAAAATATAAATATTCATTTAAATAAAATATATATAAAAAAACACTTATTAAAACATTTTTGTAACTTAAAGGTCCGTTGAAAACGAAAACACTTATATGGAAGAAAGAAAACAAAGAAGAGTATAAAAAATGACAAATCAAAGGTTATTCATATTTTATGTGTTATTTTTTATTACAAATAAAAATACAAATATGCAATAAAAATACATAATAAGGAAACATTTGTTAAAACATTTTTTTGTTATGTAAAAATTTGTTACACAAAAGTTCCGAAAATGTTAAATAAAGTCACACCCGTGGAAGAAAGAAAATTTAAGAAGAGCTAAAAAAAGATAAAATAATATATATTTATTTATACGTATTTAAGCATGAATATTGTATTCTTAAATAGACTCGATTATGCTAACATTAACACTCTGTTTGGATCATTGTTACCCATTATATTGTATTGTATCGTTACTATACCTACAATGTTTGTTTTGATTGTTACTTAAAATGTATTGTATTGTTAAATTTTGTTGTTACGTAACAATGAAAACCCCTATTTTATGGAACAACCGATTTGGTGTGTTTCCATTGTTGCTTAATTTCTTTTTCCAATTATATCTTTACATAATATTTCAAAATATTATTTTACCCTTTACCTTATATTATTTAATTATAGTCAAACCTCCTACCCTAGAATAATTAAGGATATTTTAGTAAATTTATAAATTACAATATAGTACGATACAATTAAACCAAACAATTAAAATGTTATTAAACAACAACAAACAATACAATCTAGCCAAATATTGTATCTACCATACAGTACATTACAATAGAGTACAATACAATACATTATGAAACAATGGGTAACACAATGATCCAAACAAAGTGTAATACACCATATTTTATGAGAGCACATATCTATATTTTTGTTTTTATTTCAATTAGTTTCAGTTTTTTATTAACAGACTTTATTCCTAAGTCCTCCTTAAATAATTTGATTTAAAAAAAAAAAAATGAAATATCATAATGTATCAACAGTTTCGCAAGGAAGGTAAATATTTTTAAAAAAAAATTACAACTAATAATTAAACTATAAAGGGATAAGCTTGCACTAGACAAAACATTTATACTTAAAAATAATTTAATTTCGTCAAAAAAGTATCAAAATAAAGCATATAAATATAATATTTAAAACCTCAAGGGAGGTAAGTTCTATGAATACAAATATGGAAGGATGTTTATGACATTAATTGTGTAATCTAGTCATTATTAAATTAATAAAAAAGAATCTTTGACTATTTCATATATTAATGTATTTGAAAATTTCATAATCAATGATTGATTACTAATAATTAAAGTGTTGCAAAATGAAATATATAATTGACAATAATTATGTTTATTTTATTTTATTTAATTCATCATTTATTTATTAATTTTCTAAAATAAATTATAAGTCAAAAGTAAAATATCATTTTTTTGAATATTCATGTTTTAAGTTGATTCTTTTTATGATTTTTTTAAAAAGTAAAGATAAAGTTATTTACATTAAAAAGTAAAAAAGTAAAAATTGTAATAAGTAAAAATAATTTATGCAAGTAGAGAAATACTTGTGACAGATAAATATTAATAAATATGACAATTTTATTTATTTATTTATTTATTTCATAAGTCAAGAACAAAATATCATGTTTGCAAACTTATTTTTTGAGTTGAACCTTTTTATGATTTTTACAAAATGAAGTTAAAGTTACTTAAATTTATTATTATTTAAAAAAAGAACTAACAAAATACTAAGGATTGTTATTAGTAAATATAATTTATGAAAACAAAGAAACACATGTAATAGATAAATGTTTGATAAAATGACAATTTTATTTATTTTCTACCTCTAACTGATGAATACTAACGGATATGACAATTTCATCTATTTATTTATTTTCTAAAAAAAGTCATAAATCAAAACTAAAACATCATATTTTGAGTTGATTCTTGTCATGATTTTTTAAAATAATGAAGTTAAAGCAACTTAATTTTAAAAAAGAAAAAAAAGGAAATATAAAAAATGTATTTATGCAAATAAGGAAATACTTATAGCCGGTGAATATTAACATATATGACAATTTCATTTATTTATTTATTTTCTTAAAATGGCATACATCCCAAGTAAATATCATGTTGAGTTTATCATTTTTATAATTTTAAAAAAATGAAGTTAAATTTCATTTGTCTATTTGTTTTCTAAACAAAGTTATAAATTAAAAGTAAAATATTATTTTTTGAATATTTAAATTTTGAGTTGATCCTTTTTATGACTTTTTTTAAAAAAAATAATGAAGTTAGAGTTACTTAATTTTAAAAATAAAAATAATAAAATATTAAGAAGTTATATTTTATATCATGATAATAAACTTATGCTCTTAAATTTGTTCGTTATTATCTCTAATTCTCGGCTAACCTTTTGGTGTTTAAATATAAGTTTTTCTTTACATATTATTAGAGTCGTATATTTTTACGAACCATTTTTTTATTCTCTCTCCAGTTCTCGCTCAACTTGCATTTTTTATCGGCATCACGGGATAAATCACCATTCAGCTTCTTATAAATAATGTTAGGATGGATCGGCTCATCCTCATAATTCAAAATTAAAAGACAAAACAAAGTCATTTTATTTCCGTGACACATCTACTCGGCTTGTAAGTTCTCCGATTATTTCTATCACAACCCTAGTAGCCAAGAGTTGATATCTCATTCTAACTTAAGATTCTTATGGTTCTTGAGTGCAGATTAGTCATGAATTGAGGGTTTTGTCAACTCTTTGATCTTAGAAAAGAACGGTGATTTTCTTTTCCAGCGATTTCGGTAAGTATCATTGGTACAAATCCATTTTATTAATTGATTTATTGATATTTTTAGCCAGAGTTAAAATATCATTCTAACCTAAGATTCTTGTGGTTCTTGAGTACAGGAGAAATAAGAACGGAAGGTTTTTGTCGATTCGTTGATCTTAAAAATGGACGGTGATTTTCTTTTCCGATGATTTTAGTAAGTATTAGTGGTACATATCAATTTTATTAATTAATTGAATGATATTTTTAGCCAAAATTGAAATCTCATTCTAACTTATGATTCTTGTGATTCTTCGGTGTAAGAGAATCAGAAATGGACGATTTCTGCCCACTTTTTGATCTTAGAAATGGATAACAATTTCTCATCGGCGGAGAGACTAGTGGCTGAGATAGTAGGGGAAGAGATGAAGGAGGAGAGGGCGGCGATGAATACAAATAATCCGCAAGAAGCAGAGATGGATACAAAGAATCCTCAAGAGACGGAGGTGGATATGAATTTCTCATTCTCAAAGAAGGAATATAATGACCTAGTTGATTAAAGTGAACATCCTGGTTACCATGCAAGGACTCATGCCAACCAGATTCTGGCCTTTTCCTTGCTCTAGGACTGTTTTCATACCGTTGGTTCAGAGGGGAACTAATGAAGGAGATGTCTGAGAGAACCTTGGTAGAGAAGATTGGGGGAAGAGGCAGAGAGAACTATCACTGAGATGGTGGGGGAAGAAATGAAAGAGGAGGGGACGCAAGTGGCGGAGGTGGATATCGATTTCTCATCGATGGAAGGCGCAATGGGGGAAGAGGCAAAGGAGGATGGGGCGGAGGTGGATATTGATTTCTCACCGGCGAAGGGAATGGTGACAGGGAAGGTGGATGAGGAGATGAAGGAGGAGGGGGCGGATGGGGATACAAATAATCCGGTAGAGAAGGAACGCTCTGGTAATCATTCACCCCGTAACTCCAATCTTGCCTGAATTGGGATGACGGTGGTGAATGATGGATCGTCATATACGTACCAAAGTGTTCCTCGTCTTCCACCTCGATCAGATTATTTGAATCCACATACGTAGTCTTGTCCTTTGTCTCCACTACATCTTCTCCGCCATTGTGTCCTTCGCCGATGGGAAATCGATATCCACCTTTGTCCCCTCCTTCATCGTCTCTTCCCCTACCGTGCCCTCTGCCGATGAGAAATTGGTATCCACCTCCGCCTTCTGCGGATTCTTGGCATCCACTTGCGTCTCCTCCTCCTTCATCTCGTGCCCCACCATCTCACCATGGTTTTCTTTGTCTCCTCCCCCACCTTCTCATCCAAGGTTCCCTTCGACACCTCCTTCATTAGTTCCCCCTCTGAACCAACGCTATAAAAGCAGTATTAGTGCAAAAAAAGGCCAAAATTTGGCTGGCGTGATTCCTTGCATGGTAATAAGGATGTTCACTTTAAACAACCAAGTCATTATTTTCCTCTATTGCCAGTTTAAAATTTCAATGCTCTTCCGAGTTGAAAATCACGAGGAAGAGATAATTAGAAAATCAAAGACATAAGCAGCGATAAAGGAAATCACATAATAGGATTTTGGAGAAGACTAAAAAAAAGCTTCTCGTATAAAGAGTCATGGGTCAATTAGCACATCACATATGTTTGGCAAAAGAATTGTCCCTTTGCTAAGTCGTTACATGTTGAAGAAGTCGTCATTATTTCTTTGCGGAGGATGAAAAAGTGGTGACATGAAAGAAAGCCAGTTTAATTCTATATTTATTTCCAGCCAAGTGATTGTTAGATCATTATATGTTACAATTGTTTTATGTTGGATTAGTTATCTATTATCTGCTTTGCTAGAGATTTTAATTTTCAAGCAAACTAGTTCGTCGAAATTAATATTTTGTTTAGAATGCTTCTACAATATTACAGGTCACACTATATGCTTTGTTATTTTGTTTTATAATGATTCTGATAGTTTAATCCATAACATTGACCAAGCATTATGAGTTTTTTTTCCTAAACATATATAATACACTGATTAATTAATATAATGATGATCTGATTAATTTATTCCCTTTCCTCATTAAATAT
>JAJOOR010014158.1:0-32392 GCA_036250505.1 Solanum acaule | reverse complement strand
AATTTGGGTTAGACCCATTTCCCACTCAATTTGACCCCCTAAACAAGAATATGAAGTCGGATTTTCGAAAAACGAAATGGATTTTTTTTTTATATATAGCTAAACAAGTTTCCGGTAACTTCCGAAGCACATTTTTAAGAACTTTTTGGGTCATTTCAACTCTTAACTTGGGTATCAGTACCCGCAGTCACCTCAAAAGCAATACCAGCTCCACTAGGGCCTGCCCTGAAAGCCTCTGTCAGCGATGTCTGAATCACCGACTACACAATAGTCTTCTCCAGATCTGGAAGGTCTCCATATATGCTCTCCTCTCTCATCTCAATCTGCTTCTCGTCGTTCTTTGCCTCCGACTCATCAGTTGCTATGTCATCCATCCGTACATCTCCGGTGGTAGTCGGTGGAATCTCAGATGTACCAGGAGCATCCTCTATCTCAACTGCCTCAAATAAAGTGGTGAAGTATGTAGACTTGAGGTAGTCCACATCCTTCCTCAGATCTGCCACCTCGGTACTCAAAGTCATCACCTCAGAAGACTCCCCCTGTCTACTCTCACAGGCTATGACTCTCGCAGTCAAATCATCAATGGAAGCCCGGAGGGGGGTCAATACAGCTAAAATAGCAGCCTCAATCATCCATGGCACAGTAGCGTCTAATCTAGTAGCCCTCACATCAGCCGAGTGGGCTGAGTGTCCCATCTTCAGGAGCATGGCCTGAGTGATCTTAGTAGGCTGGGCTGAGGTAGAAGCACTCAGAGCCTGTGAAGAAGAAGTAGGAGCAGATGTACCTGAAGGCCCGGAGGCCAGAGTAGGAAAAGATGTCTCTGCAGGTATCGAATCAATGTCCACCTCTGGGGATGTATCCACCGGAGCTGCTCTCCTACTGTCGGCCTCCTCTCATGTGTATTCGGCCTCTATACGCCTGATATTTGTGGACGAAGAGGGAGTAACCTCAATATCTCTAGTCACATCTCGGGGGACTCCAGCACACCGACATAACTTTATGATGAAGACTGGGAATGGTAGGGAAGTCTGCCTCTGCTTGGCCCTTATGCACATCTCCTGCTCAATAAGGAGTCCCAGGTTGATGCTCATTTGGGATATGATCGACCCAAGGCAGACCGCCTTAGGGTGGCGTAAGATGGACTCATTCTGGGATGGCATGATGGTTCTGCTAATGAAGCCAACCTAGAATCGAGAAGCAATACTCAGATCCCTTTTCTCTATAGGGACCCCTTCCTAGATCCACCTCGGGGTGGTATCGGAAATCAATGGAGCAAGCCAACCCTTCAAGTCATCCAAGGACTGAGTAGTAGGCAAACCCTCAAAGGCCACTGTAGCTCTTAGACCCCTTCCATATACAGTATTAATGTACTCACTACTGCACCCGACTTCATTTCCCCAGACCATGACCGACTTAACCAATTTGAATTCGCTAGCCTTCTTCTTCCCCTTTGGAACTAGCTCTCTGTATGTTGTATAGACTCCCGGACCCATGTAGGTATGTATGGGCCTCGGAGTCTAGTGAACTACTCAAAGCGGTTATAATGAAGAATGTCCCTCACTGAGGAGTATTTACCTTCAAGACCTTTTGTGGAGAGTAGCTTCTCCTCAAGGATAATC
This sequence comes from Solanum acaule, assembly GCA_036250505.1. Lineage (NCBI taxonomy): Eukaryota > Viridiplantae > Streptophyta > Magnoliopsida > Solanales > Solanaceae > Solanum > Solanum acaule. The sequence goes on along the minus strand of JAJOOR010014158.1, from coordinate 30,773 downwards.
TGCAACCCATTGACTTTTAGTCTGTTGAGAAGCCTGGGAGGAGGGACTGCTGGTGGCATTGGAGCCACAGAAGGTGTCAGAGTTGGCACTGTATCTGCCAGAGAAGAGGCTGCTAGGACTCCAGCTGAGTTAGGGTGAGATCTAGCACGGATCTCTGATCTCTGGCATTGTAAAGGCTGGTCATCATCCGGCTCAGATAGTGTAGTCTGAGAGTTAATGGACTCTCTCTCCCTGCCGGAGTTGTGCTCCAAAACCTCAGATGCCGGCCTCTTGCCTTTGCCCTTGCCTCCCGTTGGAGGCTTTGTTCTTCCCTTTTTAGGAGGATTTTCCCCCTTCATTGATTACAATACCCCGTTCTCTCTTTTGCGGGGTGGCATCTAAATGTTGGTTCTTGCCATATCTGTATAACATCAAAAAAAGTTAGAAATAATTCAAGAAAAAGCACAGAAGAACAGAGTTGCAGATAAACTCGCCGAATCTCTTTGGCGAGTCTAATCGGGCTCGCCGAAAGGATTGGCTTGAAAATTCCCAGACAAATGGCATATCGGCGATGGGAAGGGCCTTTCGGCGACCAAGGACTAGCCTGCCAAAAGTTACAGTGCTTTTAGGGATTACAGGCGCAGACAAAGGGCGATCAAGAAGGACTTTCGGTGAGTCGTCGAGTGTACTCGGCGACCTCAGGCTTCTCACCGAAAGTTACAAAACCCAAATCAGATTTAAGCATGATATTAAAGGCGATAAGGGGACCTTCGGCGAAACGCCGAGTGGTTTAGCGAGCTCGACCCAGCTCACCAAACGACCCAATGTGCCTACTTTCAACCCGAACTTCTAAATTCAACCCCGCATCCCCCGAAAACAAAATCAAAGCATGCACTATTACAACTAAACTAAGACCCATACTACCCATGCCCCGGGGGTACTCAAACTTCTCCTGATTTGGTCAAATTTGGCCATTTGACAAATTTTGCCCTAAGGAATGACGTCAACTGCTCCATCATTTGGGCAAATTACGTCATTTGGCACAAATGTGGGTAACTTAGACTTCACCCGACTAGACCCAACAATATGCAGGCACAACCCCACAATTTAAATCAATTTTAAGGCACAAAATTTAGGGAAATCAACATTATAGGCACTGCAGGCACGATATTCAAATTAACATAGGCACACACATACACAATTATGATCAGAGAGGCCCAAACACATCACTAAGACAAAATCAATTGCAAAAGACTACAAATCGCTAAATAAAAACTCAGGGTTCGAAAAACCAACCTTAGATGCTGAATAAATACTTTGAAACGCTAGGCGGCAAAGAAATCCAACTCTGAACAGAAATCCAACGACTAAAATGCGATAAGAATATAAGAAATATAGAAAATATTGTGCGGGTGTGAGTTTTGGAAGTTCCAAAGTAAGGGAAAGTGAAAGAGTTTGAGAGTTTAAACCTTTGGCCTTTAAAAACCATCCAGTTCTCGCCCATTCGGTGACATTAGTATTGCTCTCCGACCCACTCGATGACACACCAAGTGGGCACTTACCTCGCCGAGTTTTACAGGACCTTCAGTTATTGTGGGGGACTAAACGGTGGACTAATTCGTGATCGCCGACCAGGTCGGTGATTCGCCAATCAGCTCCTAAGCTCGCCGAGTTTTATAGACTCTAATTTAAAGATGTCTTGAGTCCAACGGTGGTCCAAGTCGGGCTCACCGACCTCTTTGGCGAGTCGCCGACTGGACTTCTAGCTCACCAACCTACACTTTTCAAACACATTCCACACTTTGACCTGCACAATCAATACACCATTATTTTAAACATAAAAAGAAAACAAATAAAACTTGGGTTGCCTCCCAAGCAGAGCCTCAGTTAACGTCGTGGCACAACGCAAGTCCCCAGTTAGGTTCCATTAGTGGGGTTTTCCTCATTTTCATAAGGTAACCCCTATTCTGGCTCTGGGTAGAGATAAGATAGCACTTGGTCCATTTGGGACTCTAGTAGCTGAATGAACATGGAATGAAAGGTTTTCATCTGATTTAGCATCAAGACATTCTCTCTTATATCCTCCAACACTCTGTCGTGCTCTTCGACTTTGTGTAGAATGAGTAAGAGGACCACTTCAATTTGCCAACCCTCTTGCTTCTTCATCCTTTGACGCTCGTGAGATGGGATGTACTTGTCCTTCCTTTTGGACACTACTTCCAGTTCCTTGACCTTTTTGGCCAAGATATCCAGCTAACCCAATAATGTGGCCAAGTGTTGGTTCTTTTTTGCCTCCTTGTTGGTCTTGGCCACACAATCAAGGAGTTGGGTTGTTGTTTCATAGGATTGTCCAATCAAACAAGCTGAAGAGAGTTGGTCAGCCACTATTCTATTTTCGGGGCCAAGACACCTGTAGAAACATTCCAGAAGCATCTTATCTAGAATTCCATGAGTTGGGCACGTTGTAATAGGTCCTTAAATCTTTGCCACAACTCATAAATGGTCTCACCCTCAAATTGCTTGAAGGTTAGGATGTCATCCCTGAGACTCACCAATCTCAAGGGAGGATGATTCATTTGGCCTATGTTGCTACCAGTTAAGCTCAATTTATTTGCTCAACAAGCAATACAAAAATCAAAACTGAAAGTTAGATTCAACTATAACTAACAAGAACAAAATTCAACTAAGTTATAAATTCTTAACGAACACCATTTCTTGGCAGCGGCACCATTTTGATTGAATAACGCTATCAAACACACTTTATGCAATTCTAAGCGTCAACGATCCTTAGTCAGTATATAGCCCAACTAAATGAGTTAGGATCGAATCCCACAAGGAGTGGTACATGTTTAAGAATCAAGAGCAAAGCACGAATATGTTCAAGTCAATCATAGGAATATATATTTATGAATAAAAGCATAATTAAAATTTAAGGGGTGACACAAGTGTCAAATAACAAGGGAGTTTTGATTGTAATTATCAGATATAACACCAGCAAATAACACGAATAAACAAGTAATGAGACGTGTTCTTGGGATGTGATTGGATTATAGGCTAAGGTAGACAAATGGGTGCAATTGTTAGTAAATAGCTGTAAATTAGTGAATAAGCTAGACTTTAGTGGAGATAAGCTTTCTCTCGAACAATTTATCCCGAATCAAGTTGGTTTCTCTCGAACAGCCTATGCTTTAGTCCATTCACTCTCTCGAGCTGAATGTGTGGAAAAGGATTTAGGATTCACTCTCTCGAGCTGAACCCATGACAACCCAATACCCACAGACCATCAATTCAGTAATCTTGGTTTTAAAACCTCTCTCTCGAGCAAGCAAAAAACACGAAGGTAGAGTCACATTTGCAACTACAACCCTTTAAATTAAACCACAATTACTGATTGAAATCACTTCTAAACAGCATTTAAACTATCAATTAACAATACTCATAAGCTAAATCAACTCATAATCACACCCCAAGAATTGAGGTTTTAGCTAGACATCATAAAAAGATAAACATTGTTACCAAATTGTGTTTCCATCAATTGGGTAAGATTAATTTCGTCTTTACAAAGGTCCAAATTGAAGAATCTCAAAGACTCACTTCCAATTTCTCAAAAATGGAAAACTTCAATTATTCAAAGTTAAGGAAAAGTTTGTCTCAAAACTCAGAGTTCTCTCTCCAAAAATGATTAACAAAAGATAGATATTATGAAAAACTGATATTAAACTTAATATTCAAAAATGTATTTATAGTCACCAAAAATATGCTGCGAAGGACCATTCGGCGTAGTAAGTCGGAATCGCCGATCAACTCGGTGATCCTTCCTTTGGTCATTTCCATCACCTTTTTGCTTTGGCCTTCATCATCGTCAAATTCTATAACATTGGGCGATCCAACACTGCATTGCGGAACCGTTCGGCGACACACCGACTTCTCCTTTCTATCGCCGATTTGAGTTTTGCCTTCAGGGCTTGGCACATTAGAACTTTAGGTGAGATAATAGTCATTCGGTGACTCACGCAATGGATTAGGCAATCAACAAGCCTTGTTTTCTTCGTTCCTTCATCTACCTTGTTCCTTGTTTGCCCATTAGTGTCCATGCTTCGTTACTCAATCTATATACTTGAAAACCAAGGAATTTACATCAGTTATTGGCACAAAACAACCATTTGAGGACACTAAATCTATCCAAAGAAAGCCCTAAATTAGTCCAAATCTTGGACTCATCAGCGACGCACTCAATGGATTGGCAAAGTCAACTTTGATCGACTAAAGTTACAGAAGAGAAATGGTGAAAAGCCAAGCCAAGAAGGCAATGGAAAGGAACACTCGGCGCATCGTTGAGCGGGTCGGCGAAGCCCGACTTATTTCGCCTAGTGACTGTAAAGCTAAAATTCTGGGAACGTATAAATGCAATTTTCAAAATAAGAAAAAGCGAATTCTTGAGTTTTTAAGAGTTCCCACATTGTCCAGTTCTGGTTTTTTATCTCTAACATTCTAAACATTGTTCTTACACTTTTTGAGTAAAGATTTAGGGTTTATTTAACTTGGAATTCAATTTGAGCATTTTGAAGATTTGGGGATTGTTGCCCAAGTTGATGGAAAACATAGTTGGTAACGATTTCTTGTTCTTTATTATGTGTGGCTAAACCCCCATTTTTCGGGGTGTGATTATGTGATTGAATGTTTCAATTAGCTTATGGGTGTTATTATTTACTTATTTTATTGTTGATTTGAAGTTGTTTCAATTAATAGTTGAGTTTTAATTAATGAATTATAGTTCCAAATACAGTTCTAGTTTAGCATCCTAAGCTTGCTTTAGAAAGAAGTTTTAGAATCAAAATTATTGGTTGATGATTGTAGTGATTGGGTTATTGTAGATTAGCTTGATAAAGTGGGTCTGAATTCAATCCTACCAATCTAGCTTGAAAAAGTAGATTGGTTGAGGTATTGAGTTGTTTACATGTGTTGTTCTTGTCGAGGTTCAAGAAAACTCGCTTGATTCGTGATAATTGATTGAGAAATAGCTACTACACATAAGGCATAGCCTACTGAAGTTCAACAACTTTTAGTAAATAATAATCACCATTTAGCGAAACAGCCATTCAATTTATCACACTCCCAAGGATCATTCTCTACTTGTTTACTCCCGATTATTGGTAGTTGTTACTTGTTCACTCAAATCCCCACATTTAACATTAATTGTCAACCCCTTGTCATTTACTTTATTTGTTGCAAATATGTCTACTTCTACAAATGATTAGAACACCCTTTTACTTTGTAATCGAATTATTTACTTTATCACTCCCTGTGGGAACGACCCCAACTCTTAGTTGGGTTTATACTTATTAGCGACTGCCTACCCTAGAATCGGTTGAAGTGTAGTTGAGCGTTATCAATGATGTCCACCAATAAGAGAAGAATGATAAGCTTCCAATATACTTATCATCTAGACCTCGGGCATAAAGAAACGAATAATCCCATCAGCAAATACACGAAATAAGTAAGGCTCTTCCCAGAAAAAAAAAATTCACATCAGACGTGAATTTTCTTCTTTGGTGAAACGACAAATCCGAAGGCACCAAATCACTTGCCAAATAATTAGCGATATCTGCGAATCAAGGGATAAAATCAAAAGAAGGAGTCAATACATGTTCATCGGGGAACGCATCATTTATCTCAACTCCATCACCTAACTTCAGCATTGCCTTTTCTTCTAATCTGGACAAATGATCAACTGCTTGGTCTTTTGTCCCCTTTCTATCTTTCACTTCAAAATCGAATTCTTGCAACAACAATACCCATCTAATCAGTGTTGGTTTTTCATCCTTCTTTTCCATAAGATACATCAATGTCGAATGATCAGTATGCATAATGACTTTAGTGCCAAGAAAATAGGATCTAAACTTTTCAAACACAAAGACTATAGCAAGCAATTCTTGTTCAGTAACCGTATAGTTATTTTGAGAAACATTCAAAGCTTTGCTCGCATAGTATATAGAATGAAGAATTTTCTCTCGCCTCTGCACTAATACTTCGCCAAGTGCCACGCCACTCGCAACACATATAAATTCAAACAGTTGTCCCCAATCTGGTGAAATAATGATTGGTGCAGAAGTCAACTTTTCCTTTAGCCCTTCAAATGCTCTCGGAAAAGCATCATCAAGCTCAAACTTTTACTCCTTTTCAAGTATTTTGCACAATGGGTGTGCAATTATTGAGAAATCCTTTATGAATCTCCTATAAAAGCCTTCATGCCCTATAAAACTTCTAACACCTTTTACAAAGATGGTTGGTGGTAGCTTTTCAATCACTTCAACTTTTTCTCTATCAATTTTTATTCCTTTCTGCGAAATTCTATGGCCATGAACTATAGCCTCTTTTACGATATACTGACATTTCTCCCTGTTAGGCACAAGATTGCACTATTCACACCATTTCAGCACTTGACCTAAATGTACCAAGCAATCATCAAACCAGAACCAACCACTGAGAAGTCATCCAAAAATACAACTATTATGTCCTCCACCATATCCGAAAATATAGACATCATACAAAGCTGAAAAGTTCTTAGCGCATTACACAACTTGAATGGCATCCTCTTGAAAGAAAAAGTCTCGTAAGGACAAGTGAAAGTACTCTTATCTTGGTCTTACGGAGCTATAGAGATCTGATTGTAGCCCGAATATCCATCTAGAAAATAATACCAACCCTTTCTAGCAAGATGATCTAACATTTGGTCCATGAAAGGCATTAGAAAGTGATCTTTCTCAGTCCACACATTCAACTTGCAATAATCCATACATACTCTCCAATCAGTCACCGACCTCATTGGGATGAGCTCATTCTTTGCATTGGGAACCACAATGGTGTCTCCTTTCTTCGGCACGCATTGCACTGGACACACCTAAGTACTATTAGCAATAGGATATACAACTTCAGCATCTAACAACTTAATGATTTCCTTCTTTACAACCTCTTGCATCGATTGATTTTTCTCAATGCTTGGCTTGCTATCCGGCATAAGTTGAATCTTGTGAGAACAAATACCCAGTAGAATACCAATAATGTCAGCAATGGTCCATCCTATAGCCCGTTTGAATTGTTGCAATACCCATATCAAAGTCTCTGCTTTCCCTTCATTTAAATCAGGAACAATAATAGCTGGTAAAATATTCTTTTGGCCTAAGAACACATACCGCAAATAAGATTGAAGAGCATTAAGTTCCAATTTTGGAGACTCATCAGTAGATGGTTTTGCAGGTGGAGTGTCTCAGTTCTTCAAGTCCATATAGCTTCTTTGGTTGACGACGAGAAATATTTACCCCATCAAGTGCAACAACTAGCTCATCATATTCATTAATATCATCTCCATCAAAGTTCATGATGTCAGTCGCTAGTGCTTCAACACCTAATCTCTCTTCAATAGACACTTCTGGTTCTTCCTCAATAACATGATTCACTACCGACACGACTTAAAATCACTTTCATGCTTCATTGATCCACAGTTATTGAAAGTTACCTCTTCATTTTTTAATCTGAACTTCATCTACCCTCTTTTCATATCAACCAAAGCACGCCCAATAGCAAGGAATGGTCTCTCTAAGACGATAGGGGACCTCAAAATCAAATTCACAATCTAGTATCACAAAGTCCGCCGAAGATATGAAAGCCTCAACTTTCACAAGGACATCTTGAAGTACCCCAATCGGTTTCTTCATAGTTCGATCTATGATAAGTAGCCGCATTGTCGTCGGTTTGGGGGGGTCATATGCCCAACTTCTAGTATATAGACTGCGGCATCAGATTAATGTTAGCACTCAAAAGGAACATAGGGCCTTTGCAAAAGGCAACATACCAATAGTAGATGGAATAGTAAATATTCCACCTTATTTAGCACTAATGATCTAGTAGCAATGTTGCAACTTGTCATCACCTTCAAAACTTGCAGCCCTCTTCTTAGTCACCAAACCCTTCATGAATTTTACGTAACCCGGCATTTTCTCAAGCGCCTCAATCAAAGGAACATTTATGGACAACTACTTTAGCATAGCTATGAACCTACGATACTTTCCTTCTTCTGCTTTGTTTACTAACCTTTGTGGGAAGAGAGGTGCAGGTCCCAGCATAGGGATGATCTTTTGTGTCACTCCAGCCTCCTTCTCGTTCTGATATTTCGGCTCTTCAACTACCTCAACTCCATCATCATCTTGCTCTTTCGCACTATCCACTGCAGTCGGCATAGGAGGGTCTATAGTCCGTTTTTCATGCCTAGTAGTAACTACCATACAATGCCTGTCATTCTTAGGATTCTAGATAGTATTTCTAGGAAATGTCCCTTGTTGACATGAATTTGTACTTGCGGATAACTGCCTCAGCTATTTCTCAACATGTTTAATCGATATTGCATGTGACTCAACTTTTTGACCAATGCCCGATAAATCATTACGCATCTCTTTCACATTGTTATCGGTTGAATCAAATCTTTTGATCATCTTTTTCATCATATCTTCAATGCGATTTATACTCGATCTAGCATCTTGGTTCCCGCGTGGAACATAGGGTACCATTCTTGTTGCCATACACCATTTGATTATAATTGTTGTCACGATTATAGTTCCCATCACGGACATAGTTCCCTTTGCGATTGTAGTTACCATGGTTCTGACCTTGGTTTCCTTTACCTCGGCACCAATTATCCGAATCGGATAATTGGGCGTTGGTCCGAAAATCCCCCGTCTAATCATTCACAAGATTCGCATCTTCCTCCTAAGTGTACTCATCAGTAGGTGGTGCTCTACTTTGGTAGCTCAATGCATTCACTTTCTTTGCACTTCTTCTCACATATTTCAACACCAAGCCAACCTTTGTTCTCAATTGGGCCATCTCCTCACGAATACCATAATTGGACTGACTTGGTGCAGCTTGGACTGCAAACGTATTCCTTTCAGTATTCAACATTCTAGTGCTCCATGCCTTATTATTCTTAGAGATTTTTCAAGTTTCTCTGCAATATCTTGAAATGTGCTTGCCCCATAAGATCCTCCAGCAATAGTATATAGCACAGCTTTTCCATTATCATCTTGCCCTCTATAGAAATACTCGTGACTCGTCATCTATGCGGTAGTTAGGCACACTCCTCATAAACCTAGTGAATCTATCCCAAGAGTTTCTAATTGACTCGCCATGCAATTCTATGAAGTTATTGAGATTATACTTGAGGTTCACCTTTTTGGAAACCAGAAAGTACATCTCCAGAAATACCTTGTGCAACCCATTCCAAGTAGTAGATACCCATACAGTAGCATCACATGTCAACAAAAGTGGAAACACCCTTAAGTCGATTGCATCCATGTCTAAATATGGTCATCCCACACTACTCATATAGACACTCTTCACTTTACTTATACCTGCATATGGATCCTCCGAAGGTAACCTATCAAACAATCTTCTATGTGTAAGCATTTGCATCAGACATTTGTTCACCATAAAAGTATGTCCATGAGGTAGTGGAGGAAAAATGATAACACCAGTTGATACCACAACATTATAATAAACCATGTAGTTTTTACAGACATCAGGTGCTGGTGATGAGTCCATAATTTGGACTCATTTAGGGCTATATTTTAATACAATTAGTGTCCTAAAATGCATATTTTGTAATAATAACTTATGTAAATCCTTGAATTTCAAGTATTTGGATTGAGGGACAAAGCATGGACACTATTGAGCAAAAAGGAATAAGGCAGCTGAAAGAACGAAGAAAAGAAGGCATGAGGATCGCCTAACCCATTAGGCGAGTCGCCGAGCGGCCATGGTCTCGCCTAATGTTTCAAATTCTAAGCCTTGAAGGAGAAAATCAAGTCGGCGATAAAAAGGACCAGTCGACGAGTCATCGAGCGATTCCGTGATGCAGTGCTATCTCACCCAAAGTTACAAAACTTGAAGATGTTTAAGGCAAAAGAAAAATGGCGATACAAATGACCAATGGGCGGATTGCCGAGTGGATTAGCGATCCCGACTTACTGCGCCGAGTGGTCCTTTGCAGCACATTTTTTTGGCAACTATAAATACTTGTTTGAATTTTTAATTTAGTATCTGGGTTCTAATTTTGTCATTGTTTAGAGAGTATTCAGTTTTGAAGTTGAGAACTAAATAGAGAGACAATATTTCCTTAGCTTTGAAGATTTCCATTTCTAAGAAATTAGAAGTGGGTGTTGAAGATTCTTCAACTTAGACCTTTGTAAAGACTATATCAATCCTACCCAGTTGATGGAAACACAACTTGGTAACGATTTTTACCTTTTTACTATGTCTAGCTAAAACCCCAATTCTTGGGGTGTGATTATGTGATTATGGGTTGATTTAACTGCTGGGTATTGTTAATTGATAGTTTATTTGTTGTTTAAAAGTGATTTCGTTCAGTAATTGTGGTTGAATTTAATGGGTTGTAGTTGCAAATTCAATCTTAACTTCGTGTTTTTGGCTTGCTCGGGAGAGAGGTTGTAAAACCAAAATTACTAAAACGATGGTCTGTGGGTATTGGGTTGTCATGGGTTCAGCTTGAGAGAGTGAATCCTAAACCCTTTTACACATATTCAACTTGAGAAAGTGAATGGACTAAAGCGAAGGCTGTGCTTCATTGCCGCTTATTGGTGTTCGAGAGAAACCAATTTGATTCGGGGTAAATTGTTCGAGAGAAAGTTTATCCCCACTAAAGTCTAGCTTATTCACTGATTTGCAGATGTTTACTATTAATTGCAATTACCCGGTTGTTTACCATGGCCTATAATCCTATCACATCCCAAGAATCCCATCTCCATATCCGTATTTTCGTGTTATTTACTGTTTTAGTTGATAATTGAGTACAAATCCCCCTTTGATATTTGACACTTGTGTCACCCCAAACTTGAATTATATTTTTCTTCGTAAATGTTTTTTTAGCTATGATTAACTTGAGCATATTTATGTTTTTCTGTTGATTCTTGAGTACGAACCATTCCCTTGGGATTCGACCCCAACTCACTGTTGGGTTATATTACTATTGAACGATCACTAATGCTTAGTATTGGATGAAGTATCTTTGATAGCGTTACAAAATTTTATCAAAATGGCGCCACTGCTGGGGAGTGGTGTTACTTGAAAATTTTTAGTTAAGTAAATTTTGTCCTTGTTAATTATAGTTGTACTTGCTTAATTTTTAGTCTTGGTTTTTGTGTTACTGTTTTTTAGCAGAGACTTTGAACATAGTTGGGATAAACGGTAGCCAAATGACTGAGACTAAGCAAGAAATGGAAGGGGACAACTCTTTGGTCACACTATTAACTCAGCTGGATGATTTGGCCAAGAAAATATTAGAGGTCGAAGTCCAGTGCAAAAGAAAAGCTAGATACATACCCCCTCATGAGCGGAGAAAGGACAATGAGAGTAGACGTGTCGAGGATACACTGTTAATCATTCTCCAAAATATAAATGGGTCAAATAGAGTGCTAGAAGAGATAAGGGAGAATGTTGAAGTGCTAAATCAGATGATTGGCTCGCACTCCAGATCAATCCAACTAATTGAAACCCTCACGGGTCATGTATTGCCTCATCTCTACCCAAATAAATAAGAGGGGTTACCTAGTGACACTAAGGTCAACCCTAAAAATGGAATTTGAATGAGGAGTTGTGTCGTGCCACGACGTTAACTAAGGTGCTTCTTGGGAGGCAACCCAAGGTTTTACCGCTTTTTGTTTGTGTTAGAAATAATGGTGTGTTGAATGTGCAGGTCAAAGTGTGGAAAGTAGTTGAAAAGTGCAAGTTGGCGAGCCAAAGCGCCAGTCGGCAAATCGCCGAAGAGGTCGGCGATCTCGACTCAGACCGCCGATGGACTCAAGACAAACTTTAAAGTGGAGTCTGTAAAACTCGGCGAGCCCAGGAAATTATTGGTGAGTAGCTGACCAGTTCGGCGATCTGGATCTAGTCCGCCGTTTGGACCTCCAAATTAACTCAAGGTCTTGTAAAACTTGGCGAGGTAAGTGACCACTCGGCGTGTCACCGAGTGGTTCGGCGAGCACAACTAATATCGCCGAATGGGTGAGAACTGGACGATTTTTAAAAGGCCAAAGGTTTAAACTTTCAAACCCTTCACTTTCCCTCACTTTCGAACTTCACAAACTCACACCCGCACTTTAGTTTCTATATTTTTGCATTTCTAGTAGTATTTTAGTCGTTGATTTGTGCTCGGATTGGGATTACTTTGCCGCCTAGCATTTCAGTCTTGATTATTCAGCACTAAAGGTTGGTTTTCTGAACCCCAAGTTCATTTTTAGCAATTTTGTACTCTTATGCAAATGATCTTATCTTGTTGTCTTGTGCTGGGCCTCTCTGATAGTATTAGTATGTTCGGCTGCCTATTTTAATCTGATAATCTTGCATGTATTGCCTTTAATATTAGATTCCCGTAATGTTGTGCCTTAAAATGAATTAAATTTTGTGGGGTTGTGCTTGCATCTTGTTTAAGATAGCTGGGTGAAGTTTCAGTTGCCCGAATTTGTGCCGAAACATGTAATTTGCCCAATGATAGAGCAGGTGACATCATTCTTAAGGGCAAGAGTCGTCGATTGGCCAAATTTGGCAAAACCGGGAGAAGTCTGAGTATCCCGAGGTAATGGGTGTTATGGGTCTAGTTTCAATTTGAGTTGTGCATGCTTTGATTTTGTTTTCGGGGGTTGCAGAGTTGAATTCGAGATGTTGGGTTGAGAGTAGGCACGTTGGATCGTTTGGCGAGCTGGGTCGAGCTCGCCGAACCACTCGGCGGTTTGCCGAAGTTCCCCATTTCGCCTTTAATTTGATGCTTAATGTGTTGTTGGGATCTATAACTTTCGGCAAGAAGCATGTGGTCTCCGAAGGCACTCGGTGACTCATTGAAAGTCTTCATGTTTACCCCTTTGTCTGCACCTTTATAGCTTAATTTGCACTGTAACTTTCGGTGGGCTAATTCTTGCTCGTCGAAAGCCGTCGGCAATTCGCCGAAAGGCCTTTTCCATCGCCGACTTGCCAAAACTTTAGAGCCAATCATGTCGGCGAGCTCGATCTAGCTCGCCAAAGTGATTCGGCGAATCGCCGACCAATTCGACGAGTCGGTCTGCAACTAATATTTTGTGATTTTGACTGAATTGCTTCTAACTTTTTCCCGATGTTTTGCAGACATGGTTAGGCCTAAGGTTGCAGGTAGAAACATGCCACCCCGAAGGAAGGCTAAGGGTATAAAATTAAATGAGGATGTTGCTGCATCCAGGGCCAAAGCCACCAAACCTCCCACAACTGGTGGGAAAGGCAAAGGCAAAGATAAGGCACCGGCGTCACCGGAAGTCAGCTCCGATAGTGACGGCATCTACACCACACCTCAGCACTTCTGAGAGTATGGGTGAGGACCAGGAGCCTCAGATTGCAACTTCTGATGATGATGAGCATGGAGCAGCACATAAGGCAGAGTTGCGGTCCAAAAGGATGAATGATGTGTCTAGGATCAGAACCCCTCAGGCCACCACTTCTCCTACTCCAGCTCCAACACAGGTGGTAATCCTAGGCCCTTCTATGCAGGGTCCTCCTCCCAAGTCAATGAACATATTAAAGACTGAGGGGCTGAGGATGATTATTGAGGAGAAGCGACTATCCACGGATGGGGTGATTGATAGGTACCCCGAGATTATGAGATGTCTGAACTCTCATAAGTTCCAAATCTTCACAAATCCCCGTGGCCCGTTTATTCCAAGTTAGGTTAGGGAATTCTACAGTGCATACAGTACCCTGTGATTCCACAAAGAAAGAAGCAAGCAGTTGCATTCAAACCAGTCGACTATGTGGATGTCAGGGGCAAGAAAGTGTTGTGTGATAGCACTACTATAAATGCGGTCTTGGAGTGCACGAACAACATTGCAGACCCTCACCAGTACAGGATGAAAACTGAGTCATTTGATGGAATAAAAAGCTGGTCGGCTCCTCTTATCTGTGATGGCACTCCAAGGTGGTTAGAGGCAAGGGTCCCGATAGTAAAGAGGGGCCAACATGTAGTTGTGAGGTACTGATTTGGCTTTATTAGCAGTACTGTGATGCCATCCCAGAATGAGTCCGTCCTTTGCCACTCTAAGGCAGTTTGTCTTGGCACGATCATTGCACGGGAGCGAATAAACTTGGGTATGATCGTTGTGCAGGAGATGTCCATGAGATTAGATCACAATTTAACTTCTTAAACGAATTCTTAATTATATCACTCCATGTGGGATTCCACCCCGCCCTAATATGTCGAGTAATTATATTGTTAACGGTCTTCTACTCATTAAACTGTAAAACGAGTAATCCGAGTGTTATCACACCGCAAGTCATGAATGACTTGGAATCATTATAAAAACACTCTAAACAACGTAAAGAAGGTATTAACAAGGAAATGACCTAGGGGTCATTTCATCGTTAGAGCGAAACTACAACAGTAATGTGTGACTCTCTTGAGTTGTTAACTAGGATTGACACATGTGAACTATTTAATTTTTATAATTTATATAATGCGTATATGATTGTCATGTCAAAGTGTTTTGAGTTTTTATTGTCATAATTATTCAAATTACATTTTAAAAAGTTATTTAAATGTATAATTTATATTTATTTAAATATAATAATTAAAAAATTACTTAATTAAATGTCATATCAATAACAAATATAAGTACCGATTTATAATTATCAAATCGACGTAGCAAGATAACAAAATTAATGTGTCGTTCTTGGATTGATGTTAATTAGGATTAACAAAATGTTTATGATTTTTATAATACCAATGTCCACCGTGTCTAAAGTAAGACAAGTATTTGATAATCATATACCTTTATAAAAAGGGGAAAAAACATAGGAATACAACTTAAGTACCTTAATTACTACTATATAGCAATAGTTTTTTTTCCCGCTTATAGAGCAATAGTTTTTTTTTTCAAAACTAGAATCTAATATTTAAAAAAACCAGGTAGTGTCAAAAAAGGGAAGCCACATTATTCTCATATTCCATGATTATCTCCAATTCTTTTACCTTCCACGGTTTACTCAGATTTGTTATATATTCTCTCCCATCAAAGAAAAAAGTTTTTTAACAAGAATAAAACTCTCTTTCTACACATTCTGATCGACTGTTCAAACATGGATACCAACAATTATTCAATTCTAATTCAACACAGCGGACAATGAGACGCTTCATGTATTTGAACAAAATCAAGATTGGATTGGAGTTTCTTTTCGTGATAATTTTAATTTTTTTTATTTAATATATTTGGAATTTTTTTTCATGATCGTTTTCTTATAATTTATTATGTTGGGAATTTATTTTTGTCTTACAATCTATATAAGGTCGTTTATAAATCATTTTTATAGATTGAATTTGGGTATATTGAGTGATTTAATTTATAATAAATGACGTTGTTAATAAGCAGCACAACGGTACTATTTTTTGGTATTTAGTCATTGGTTTAATTTGTATGATTTTGTGGTTTAATATAAAATTCATACTGCATGATTCACCTTTGGTAAATGATTTGGTGAAGAGATTGTATTTTTTTTAATTCTTGAATAAACAACAAAAAAAAATTAATTGTTTTTGGTAGGTTATTAGGTTTATTTGATAGTGAACAGGGTGTACATTATGTCGTGTAATTGGTATTTTTATTATGTTTTTTATAAACACCAAAAGTCATAATTTATTTTTGGTGTGAGTGTTATATGTTACATTGTATAGAAAAGGCAACTTAGGTGTTATTTTTGGTAAATGATTTGGTAAAAATTTTGGTATATTTAAATACATTTATTAAACGTCATATTAAGTAAATAATTTTTGGTATAACATTCGAGAATTTATTTTGGTATGTGATCTGATGTAATTGGTATGTTGTAGGCCTTATATAAACACCACAATTCGAGAATTTCTTTTGTGTGTGATCTGGCGTAATTGGTATCTTTTAAACCTTATATAAACACCAACTTACAATAGTCTTGTTGGTTTAGATGATAAAATTGAATAAATATTAAATTGGTTATAACTATTATTGATTTGTGATGGTATATTATTAGGTGTAATTGGTAGTGTATATGATGTAGATTATTTGGTGTAATTGGTATTGTGTATTTTGATTTTATAAACACCAAAATTCATAGTTTATTTTTAGTGTGAGTGTTATATATTAGGTCCTATTGAAGAAACAGCTTTGGTGATTATATTTTGGGAACTTCAAGTGTATTATGTAGTGTGTTTTGGGGTGTTTAAATACAACAAAATTGCTGATATGTTTTTTGGTAAATGTTTGGGTTAAAACGATGGTCTACAAAACTAATTTAGGTCGTCAACCATTTTGTATACGAACATGATTATCATTTATCTATATATAGGCATTTTGTATATCAAACTGTGTAATTTAATTACAAAAAGAACACCATTCTATTTATTTTGGAAATTGATTAATAAGTTATACTCTAACACAGATAATTAAGTGGATTACAATATTGAAGGGGTGATGTATGATGCAAACACCATATACGAAGACTTAATTATTACAATATCTTCCCAATTGGGTGTAGACACAACCATTTTTAATTTAGAACTCAAGTATGTTGTTAGTGGTCCATCTCCACCAATGAAGACTCATAACGATATGGTTGTCCAGTTTATTTAGTTAAAAAAATGCAATTTTGATTTCTTTTTAAAATATCCCTTATGTGTAACATGTGTGGATAGAGCTATGAAATCCATTGAATATCAAACTGTTGTCCAATCAACAAGGCAAGAAATTTTGAGATCCAACACACTATGTTTGACTAATACCACAAAAACATGTTAAAAACGGAGCTATATAAAAGAACAATATAAGATTGAAGGCTGACATTTTGAATAACAAAATAGAAACAAAACTTTTGCACCTTCAACAAATGCTAAAATAATGATTTAAACTAACTTACGATATAAATCAGAATGTGTACCAACAACTAAAAATATGATATTTACCGATCATACAAATAAACAATATAAAAGGCAGTTACAAAATTATCATGTTTAAATGAAACAAAACATTGTACTTTCACAAATTGCTACAACCAGCAAAAAACTTAAGTATACAACTTAAGTAACTTAATTACTACTGTATAGCAATAGTTTTTTTTCCGCCTATATAGCAATAGTTTTTTTTTCAAAACTAAAATTTAATATTAAAAAAAAATAGGTAGCGTCGAAAAAGGGAAGCCACAATTTTCTTATATTCGATGATTATCTCCAATTCTTTTTACCTTCCACAATTTACTCAGAATTGTTATATATTCTCTCCCATAAAAAAAAAGTTTTTTAATAAGAATAAAACTCTCTTTCTACCCATTTTGATCGACTGTTCAAACTGGATACCAACAATTTTTCAATTCTAATTCAACACAACGGACGATGAAACGCTTCATGTATTTGAAAAAAATCAAGATTGGATTGGAGTTTCTTTTCGTGATAATTTTAATTTTTTTATTTAATATATTTGAAAAAAAAATCATGATAGTTATCTTATAATTTCTTATGTTGGGAATTTATTTTTGTCTTACAATCTGTATAAGGTCGTTTATAAATCATTTTTATAGATTGAATTTGGGTATATTGAGTGATTAAATTTATAGTAAATGACGTTGTTCATAAGCAGCACAACGGTACTATTTTTTGGTATTTAGTCGTTGATTTAAGTTGTATGATTTTGTGGTTTAGTATAAAATTTATACTACGTGATTCTGCTTTGGTAAATGGTTTGGTGAAAAGATTGTATTTTATTTAATTCTTGAATAAACAATAAAAAAATAATTGTTTTTGGTAGGTTATTAGGTTTCATTGATAGTGAACAGGGTGTAGATTATTTCGTGTAATTGGTATTCTTATTATGTTTTTATAAACACCAAAAGTCATAGTTTCTTCTTGGTGTGAGTGTTATATGTTAGGTTGTATAGAAAAGGCAATTTAGGTATTTTTTTTGGTAAATGATTTGGTGAAAATGATGGTATATTTAAATACATTTGTTAAACGTCAAATTTAGTGAATATTTTTCAGTAGAAAATGCGAGAAATTCTTTTGGTATGTGATCTGGTGTAATTGGTATGTTGTAGGCCTTATATAAATACCATAATTCGAGAATTTCTTTTGTGTGTGATCTGGTGTAATTGGTATCTTTTAGACCTTATATAAACACCAACTTTCAATAATCTTGTTGGTATAGATAACAAAATTGAATAAATATTAAATTGTTAACTATTATTGATTTGTGATGGTATATTATTAGGTGTAATTGGTAGTGTATATGGTGTAGATTATTTGGTGTAATTGATATTGTGTATTTTATTTTTATAAACACCAGAATTCATAGTTTATTTTTAGTGTGAGTGTTATATATTAGGTCCTATTGAAAAAACAATTTTAGTGATTATTTTTTGGGAACATCAAGTGTATTATCTAGTGTGTTTTGAGGTGTTTAAATACATCAAATTTGTTGATGTCTTTTTTGTAAATGTTTTGGTTAAAATGATGGTCTACAAAACTAATTTAGGTTGCCAACCATTTTGTATACCAACATGATTATCATTTTATCTATATATAGGCATTTTGTATATCAAACTGTGTAATTTAAATACAAAAGGAACACCATTATGTTTATTTTTTAAATTGATTAATAAGTTGTACTATAACACATGTAATTACGTGGATTACAATATTGAAGGGATGATGTGTGATGCAAACACCAAATACGAAGAGTTTATTATTACTATATCTTTTCAATTGGGTGTGGACACAACCATTTTTTAATTTAGAACTCAAGTATGTTGTTAGTGGTCCATCTCCACCAATGAAGATTCATAACGATATGGTTGTCCAAGTTTATTTAGATAAAAAAAAATGCAATTCTGATATCTTTTTAAAATATCCCTTATGTGTAACATGTGTGGATAGAGTTATGAAATCCATTGAATACCAAACTGGTGTGTCAAATCAACAAGGCAAGAAATTTTGACATTCAACACACTATGTTTGATTGATACCACAAAAACATGCTTACAATGAAGCTATATAAAAGAACAATATAAGATTGAAGGCTGGCATTTTGAATAACAACACACAAACAAAATTTTTGCACCTTCAACAAATGCTAAAATAATGATTTAAACTAACTTACAATACAAATCAGAATGAGTACCAACAATTAAAAATGTGATATTTACAGATCATACAAATAAAAAATATAAAAGGAAGTTACAAAATTATCATATTTAAATGAAACAAAACTTTGTACTTTCACAAATTGCTACAACCAGCAAAAAACTTAAGTATACAACTTAATTACCTTAGTTACTATTATATAGCAATAGTTTTTTTTCTGCCTATATAGCAATAGTTTTTTCAAAACTAGAATTTAATATTAAAAAAATAGGTAGCGTCGAATAAGGGAAGCCACGATTTTCTCATATTCCATGATTATCTCCAATTCTTTTACCTTCCACGATTTACTCAAATTTGTTATATATTCTCTCCCATAAAAAATAGTTTTTTAACAAGAACAAACCTCTCTCTCTACATATTTTGATCGATTGTTCAAACATGGATACCAACAATTTTTCAATTCTAATTCAACACACCGGACGATGAGACACCTCAGGTATTTAAACAAAATCACTATTCGATTGGAGTTTCTTTTCGTGATAATTTTAATTGTTTTATTTAATATATTTTGAATTATTTTCCTGATCGTTATCTTATAATTTATTATGTTGGGAATTTATTTAGGTCTTACAATATGTATAAGGTCGTTTATAAATCATTTTTATAGATTGAATTTGGGTATATTGAGTGATTTAATTTATAGTAAATGACGTTGTTAATAAGCAGCACAGCGGTACTATTTTTTTTGTATTTAGTCATTGGTTTAATTTGTATGATTTTGTGGTTTAGTATAAAATCCATACTACGTGATTCTGCTGGTAAATGGTTTGGTGAAAAGATTGTATTTTTTTAATTCTTGAATAAACAATAAAAAAATTTAGTGAAAATTACAATAATATACTACTTGAGATTTTAATTAACAATATATACACATACTTATATTTGATTACAAACATAGTTTTTAAATTACATACATATCATATTAATTAATTTTTCTAATTTAAGTTAAATATTTATTTTTTATTTTCTTGTCTCCTACTTTTTGGATTATGTACCTTTTTTTGTGGGGATGATAATTATATTATAAAATTTTGTCAATTTTTATCTCTCCCAGTACAGTTTAAACTATACACGTTTCTTACCTTTTATTCTCTCATCTTTTATGTTAAACGTTTAAACTTTACCAGATTTTATTTTCTTCCTTTTTGATATAATCCATGTAAAAGCTAAACTTTTTATGTTACCAACAAGTTGCTCATAGTTATTCCCTATGCGGTTTATAGTTTTTAGGTAATTTAACTTTTTATCTTCCCTCCTTCAAACAAATTCTTCACCTTTCATCTTCTTCCGTCCAAATCGCCTCTCGCACCAGAACCTGAACTCAAGTTCATACATTTCACCATTCCTTTCACCATTTTGTTCACCATTGTTAACCTCTTTATTGAGTTTCACCATTTTGTTCACCTATTGTTAACCCCTTTCTTGAGTTAGATGGATAAGACGCCGTAGAAAAGTTCTAGATTGAATAATTTTTTATATAAAGTTATTACATATTTTTTTAAGTCAATATAAGTATTGATTGTAGCAATTTGTGAATGTACAAAGTTTTGTTTCATTTAAACATGATAATTTTATACTTGCATTTATATTGTTTATTAGTATGACCTATAAATATCATATGTTTAATTGTTGGTACACATCTTGATTTGTATTGTAAGTTAGTTTAAATCATTATTTTAGCACTCGGTGAAGGTACAAAAATTTTGTTATTCAAAATGTCAACCTTCAATCTTATATTGTTCTTTTATATAGCTTTGTTCTTAAGTACTTTATTGCCTTATTTTTTATACTAATGGACATATACGTGTCATAATCTTATCCACCGACCGACATTAATTAAATATTGAATCGACGGATAAGATTGTGTCATGTGTCCCTATTTAGTCTTTCATTGGAGTGAAGGGCATATATGCTTTAGTTTTTGGATGGCAAGAGCACCAATGTCCCAAAAGTATAGCGAAGGGTATCTGCATACAATTTACGATAGTTCGGGGTATATTTGTCCTGAAGTAAAATTTAGAAATGAGAAGAAAAATAGTATAAATTAATAATAAATTTTTTAAGATTAAAAGGTAATAACAGAATGAATTGAACTGAATAAATGAAAAATTGAAACGATCAATATCCACCCTACAAACAAATCAGAGAAATTAAAAGTAAATGAAATATTCAGGAATCATTCTTTTATTTCGGTAGAAAAGTGATGGAAAAGGTTGAACTTTAGTTTCTTTTTCTATTTTTTTGTATCTTAGATTATTTTAAAGGAAAAATCTTTTTGGCCAGAAAATTTGGTCATAATGGTATTTTACCTATGTTATTTTACCTTTTTGAATATTTTTACCCTTTTAACTTTAATGCCTTTTAATTAAAAATAAAAAAAAAGATCAGTTTATTTCAAAATGTAATAGATATTATACACTTTTAAAATTTTCTGACCAAATTTTCTGGTCATTTAGCATTATCCTATTTTAAACTAAAAGTTAGCACGATAAAGTATCATAAGTTGATGTATAATATTTATTTTTAATTATATAAAATTAGTTATGTTTGTGTGTATTGTGTGTGATAATTATTTTTTGTATGTATAATATACTCCTATATGCGCGTACAATAAAGAGAAAGCAATAGTGATTATGTTTATGTGAAATATGATATATGTGGACAATTTAAGTATTGAGAAAGAACACATAATTGCATTAGGCATTTTGAACTATATCCTCTATTTTACTCTCTAAATACAAAATATTTATGTTTGCAGACAATCAACTCCAACTCAAATTTCTATTTTATTCTCTCTCCTTAATATTATATTATTATTTCTATTTCATTCTTATTTTTTTATTTCATAATACGAATCATTTCTTTCTTTTTTTCTTCAAATAATCACTTTATATAATTTCATATAATATAAAATTTTATTTTTTCAAATTCTTTATTTAATATACATTTTATATTATTCTAAATATTTAAGTAACATAAATTGCAAGTAAATATTATATAATATATATTTAATGGACATAAATTGCAAGCAAGATTGTTGTGATAAAATTATCGTGTTATATGTTGTATTGTTATTTTATATTTAAATTGTTAATCTATGTATTTATATTTTTAAATTAAAATTTTCATCTTATCAAATTAATTTTATGCATTCTTCGTAGTGAAAATTAATAATAATAATATCAAATTATATCAAAGTGACAAATTTTTTTTAAAAAATATTTGAAATACTATTAATTCAAGATGAAAGTAGTATATATTAAATAATATTAGTGATACAACTAATGGTGTTATATGAAAAATAATATATTAGTTATAAAATAATATAAATAATAATAAAATAATCAAAAAATAAAATAGTGAGTGTAAATAGTAGTTCTCCAAATTAGGAGAACTACTATTCACCTCTCTATAAATGTAGAATAGAGAGTGAATTAAAGTGTGATTGGAGAGCTTATTCTCTATTTTAACTCTCCAAATATAGAGAATAAAGAGTAAAACTGAGGTGGGTTGGAGATAGTTTAAACTTTGAAAGAAAAGGGTAAAATTGGCAAAAATAAAACTTTTAACTACTTATATCGAAAACACACAAGCATATTCCATCGTTGTTATTGTAGCCCAAAGGATTTTTCCTTCTTTAATATAATTGATTTTCAATGTAAATTTCAATTTGGAAAGGGGTCAAAACTACCTTTAAACTAGCCGAAATAGCTTAAATATACCCTTAAACTATATTTTCAGTTCAAAAATACCCTTCCCGTCAAACTATTGGGCCACACTTACCCTTCTAATTAACGAAAGTATCCATGCGTGTGTTAAATGCCACATGGACGCTACATGGATGCCACATGAGCACGCCAAACAGACCTCACCTCCACATAGACAACTACAGAAAAGGGTCAAAACTATCTTTAAACTATTCGAAATAGCTTAAATATACCCTTAAATTATATTTCGGCTCAAAAATGTGTTTCCCATCTAACTATTAGACCACACTTGTCCTTCTGATAACAAAAGCATCCATGTGTGTGCTAAAATGCCACATGGACTCCACATGTGCACGCCAAACACACTCACCTCCACATAGATGACTTAAAGCCTTAACTTCACCCTTTTTCCCTCATTTCATCCTGAAAAGTATATATTGAACCAAAAAAAGAAAAAACATTTGCGGAAACTTGTATACATAACCGAATGAAGTAGAGAAATTGCAATTTGATGACCATTTCAAATACAATTAAAGAAACGATCTAAGGTATAATATAAACACACTCATTTTAATAAATAAATTAACACTAATTTATTATTTTAATTTCTCTTAATAAACTAATTTTGTTTAAACAAATTTTAGCGAAGCTTTCTTGTTGATTCAACTCACGGCCATAGTGCAAAATGGCAGCTGCCATAAGCAACCTAATATACTTATCACCGGAACTTCAGGCACAAGGAAGACGACTATGACAGCTTCCCTAGCGATGGCGACCAAGGTCCGCCACATCAACGTCGGCGATTTCGCTAATGAGGAAAACTTGACGAACGACTGGGATGACACCTTCGATTGCTACTTCATCAACGAAGACGTAGCAAGTCTTTACAGATTTCTTAATTTAATTTTTCTTTTACCAATTACCCTATTTTTGTTCAGGTTTTGAGCTTTTGTGGTCCCTATTGATGCTCTAAATGATTGTTAAGGAAGTTTTAGATTTTGTGGAAAGTTAAAGAAACATTCAATATATAGATGATTTAAGGATTAGATAGCAGAATTAATTTGAATTTTGTTTAAGTTGTGATCTTCAAAGTACAACATATTAGTGTCGGAATAAAATGGAACCGAATTGAGTCAATGTATATTGTATATTCATATAGATATACCCAAATAAGGAAAGGATGAAATGAGGGGGAAACGAGTGAAATTAGGGCGTTAAGTTGTCTATGTGGAGGTGGGGTGTGTTTGGCGTGCACATGTGTGTCCATGTGGCATTTTAGCACACAAATGGATGTTTTTTGTTAAACAGAAAGGCAAGTGCGGTCCAATAAGTAGACGAGAAGGATATTTTTGAGCCGAAATATAGTTTAAGAGTATATTTAACCTATTTCGAATAGTTTAAGGGTAGTTTTGACCCTTTTCCGATTTAAATTTAATCATGTTATGGGAATATTGGAGCGGGTGAGAAATCAAAAACAAAAAAAGAGAACTAATCTAAATAATAACATGTTGCACTGATTAAATTAAAAATAGTCAAAAAAAAATATATAATATACTTGAATGGTGTCATCCGACACCCTTTTGTTGGAGAATTACACAGTATAGCTAGGTAAAATTATTCTTGTTGCGTACATATATTGAATACTGACACTTTTGGCTTATTCGTGAATTTACTTTTTTATATTTTGACACCCCTTTAGTAACAAATTTGATATAATTCATGTATAATAAATGAAAAATGTATGAATACCGATTAGAAAAATTTTAAAAATATTTATCTATCTTTTTACTTAAAATATTTGATAAAAAAACATTGATAAATTTTTTTTTGTACTATTATGAAGAGTGAGGTTTGTATTTGCATGTGGCCATTGGTCAGGCCGAATTTGATAGGGGAATCTTAGGTAGGGCAGTCAGCTATAATTACGCATTGGAGCAGTTGGAAAAGTCAGGATTTTGTTCTGTACCAACGGCACCTTTCCATGCTTATTCACACTTTACTATAAACTACCAACGACCATTTTGGGACCCATTATTATCTTTTTCCCAATACATGTGTTGAATGATCAAATAATTCATATTATTTTTAAACAAAAGAAAAAGAGTAACAAGGAAGCAAATTCATTATTTTAATATTTGGCTCAGGTCAAGAATTCATTATCTTTGGATTAGTGGTTTAAAACGTCAAATCACTCCGTGGGACACATAATAGATAAGTTCAGTGAATGACGGTAGGATGGTCAAAGATTTGTCCATAAACAACAAGAGTAACATGAGTTTGTCTGTTAGTTCAGAGTTTTTTATAGGCTACTCTACGTACACCAAAATGAAAATTGAGTGACCTCTACTTTTAGGCATCTTTCATAGTCAAAATTTGAATGGAATGCTTTTTTAAATTTTGACTGGGTATAATCTTTTTTTTTTTTTTTTAAAAGTACATTTTTGAATTCCATGATTGTAATATGCTATATATATTATTTGAATATTATAATTTTAAACATGTCGTTAAAATTATTATAATTAGAGAGTTCTTATTAAAATAGACTAAATAGGAAAATTACATAGATAAATTAAGATTAATGAAGTAATACATAATATTGTTGTCAAGATCATAGCCATTAGATGGTGCGGGCACCTACTCCAACCATCGAGATAGGAGAACTCTTACCATCCAATTTAAAAATGGGCAAAGCGGAAATAACAAGAAAACGTAAAATTACCCTTAGAAATTTAACAACAATGGTGTAAACTTAAATACAAGAAAAATCTTTACAAAAGACTGAACACCCTCCTTGAGAACTAGTCTAAACAAGTACAAGTGTTTCTAAAAATATGAAAATTTTATAAACAGACACAACTCCCACCATAAGAAGGAGAGGAGTAGAAGTTGCTGGAGATCAACTTCGTCTTCACTTATGAAACATTGTTGATCCTGCAATCAGACTATACCAAATAACATAGTAAGAGTAGTATCAGTACAAACAACACGTACTAGTAGACATCATAGGAAACCTGAATCCACCACATAATATCATGTAAATAATCAACAGAAGATATACACCTTGAAGTTATACAATCTCAATCCTATAACAACAACCCTTACTACTAGATAAACCTTCCATACACTCATACACTCTATTTCAAGCTCACTACCTTATTTCGCTGCTAACTCCACAACTAGAAGCCAATCCACCCTTAATATCCATTACAACCTGACCCTCTATCACACTAAGACTTTACAAGCCTACCCTTCTTGCTAAAAACCAATACGAACCTTTATATTCCCACCCCAATTCCAAGTTGCTAACTATCGTTGTTAATCGGTCTGTCATCCTCGCTTAAAATCCGATGCCAAATACCTTGGTCCTCGGCCCTTGACTAATTTAGAGATATCTGCACTGTACAAGGAAATGATGAAATTGTATCACAACAAATATATTGAGAAGAGGACTTTCAGTCCTAATGACTTGGTGCTATTGTTTAATTCAAGGCTACACCTATTTCCGGGAAAGCTAAGGTCCAAATGGTCTGGACCATTCAAAGTAACCCAATTGTTTCAGTTGGGAGCCATTGAACTTGAGAATAAAAAATGTGAGAGGTTCAAAGCAAATGGCCAGCGAATAAAGGCATATATTGGAGTCCATAGAAAGTGAAGATAGTTGAGGAATGCAATCTTGATGAACTGTAACGACTTGGTTCCGTCGTTATAGGAATGCCAACGGGGGAAAATTTGGGGTCACAAAAACTTTTTCGTAGTATTTGTATTTTTCCCAACATTGTCCAGATTTGGACGACATCAGAGTCCTTGAGGTGTGGGGAAATCAATAACAATCAGGTGGGTTGTTTTTGAGTTTGACTGTATGAGTAGTTAAATAACTTGTTAAGGAAACTGCACGACTTTACGAAATTGAATTCGGGCGAGCAGAACTCCCGGAATCGATCTTAGCGTGAATGGTATTTTCTAATCGTCGTGGGTTAGAGGTGTGTAGTGAAATGGGATTTTGGAATTTCTTCAGTTGACTCTCTGGTTCCGTTTGTGCCGCTTTGGCGGGAGTCTAGCTGCTCTGGCAGGACCGCTACAGCGGGATATGGGGCGTTGTGGTGGGTATGACGAGACTTAAAATCGTAGAAAAGGATGGATAGCTCACTGGTTCAAAAATGCCGCTCTGGCGGGACTTGATGTTGCTCTGGTGCCGCTGCTACAGCGGGATGAGGGTCGCTGTGGCAGGCCAGACGCGACTTAATGTCGTTAATAAACCCCTAAATGACCTTATTTGGCACTTTTCAACTTTTAGAGCTAAGGAACGACCCCCAGGCGATTTCTACTCATTTTGACCATTTTTTAGGCTAAAGGTAAGCTTTTCACTCCCTGAATCCATTTCTCGATCCGTAGAACGTAATAAATGGGTGAATATTGATTGGGGAGGGTTTTGTTATAGATTCTATGGTGGGAACAACCCTAGTTTGGATGATTGTGATCATGGGGTTGATCTAGGGTTCATAGAATTGTTATAGTTTCGGGTAATTAACGATCGTTTGCTGATTCCCATGTTATTGTGATTGTTTGTAGACCACGAACAAGCGGAACAAATTCGGAAAGGGAAGGATCAAATTTCTTAGGGTTTCAAGCTTGTTTCGAGGTAGGTGATGGTTGTTATTCTATGTTTGTGTGATGTATGCTTGTTCTTGCTTCATTATGATACTTGTGTATGTATGAATGTTGCAATGTTGATCACACTTGTTGTAAATGAGATAGATGAATATCATTGTCATGACTTAAATGTATGATCTTGATGATGTACTTGTGTTTGTGTTTGTGGTGTGTGAATTGGATTGAATTGCCACGTTCCGGCATAACTAACTTAGATCGGTTGCCACGTTCCGGCATGCTAACTGTTTGGGTTTGAGTTCCGTGAGAGGACCAATGATTTGTGATAAATGTATATTGATGAGCATGTTGATAATATTGTAGATGTTGATATATATATGCATGTGATTATAATGTTGTTTGACTTGCTTATGTTACACTAGTGGGATAGCCGTGTGATCCTACCAGTACACTGTGGTTGTATACTGATTCTGCACTTGCTCTTATTTTTGTTGAGTACAGGGCATCTTCACGCGACTATTGACAAACCTCGCTTAGAAGATCAGTGATCGTCGCTTCGAATTCAAGGGTGAGCCAATTTTTTCGGGCTGCCATGGGGTTCTCTTTTGTCTATGTCCATCATTTCCGAACTTAGATATTGGTTCTAGTTAGTTAATTAGTTCAGTAGCTTGGGGATGCATCCCTTCTTGTTTAGACTTGGATCATTTGTTTAGATGTTTTGGTACATTGACTTGCAGGTTCTAGGTATTAAATTTCTGCATTTGTTAGTTAATTAACTTGCTTCCGTAACTTAATTGCCTTAGTATTGTTTTAGTTGCTTAGTTTGGTTGTAGTAGTGGTTCTCCCACTGGATGGTTAGTGTGGGTGTCAATCACAACGGTCTGGGTAGTGACATGAACTCTGAGTAATCAAGTAACCTGCGTCGCGCCGCGACGTTAAATTGTGCGCTACTTGAGAGGCAACCCAAGGTGTAATTGTAATAGGTAGTTTAAATTCCTGTAATAGTTCATTATTTTTATAGAGTCACAGTGTGTGCAGGGAAAGTGTAACACCCCATATTCTACGTGTACTAGTTCTATTTATATGACGCTTATAAATTGCCTAGTGGTATAGTTATGGACTCGGTTTCCTATGCGACTAGTGACAATAGAATAAGTTTAATGTTGCAATATGCCATGCCTTCCAACACATATATGACTAAGTGAACTCAAAAACAATTCGAACTCGAGATAGTAAAAGGTGGTATTCGAAGTAAAAGTCAAAGTGGTCAAGTGCGTATTAGTGCTACAGTCTTGTAAAGACACTAAGATTGAGAAAATGGTGTAAAATAAGTGAGGTGCTTGCTTGACTAAACTAAGCTAGTAGGTGACAAGTAGGTGATGCACCTACTTAGAATTAGTAGACTGCATTTTAAGTGAAAAGGCCAAATAGGTGATGCACCTACTTAGAATTAGTGGACTGAATTTTAAGTTGAAAGGGGCAAGTAGGTGATGCACCTACTTAGAATAAGTGGACTGCATTTAAGTGAAAAGAGCAAGTAGTTGATGCACCTACTTAAAAACTTGTGGCAGAAATTAAGGAGGTGATGCACTTGCTTTCTTTAAAAGTAAAGGACCATATTATTTCTCCAATTTATTAAGTGAAAACGTCCAAAAGGGACCTCTAAAGTACTCAAGCTTATCACATCTCCTTCATCACTTATTCTCCAGAAAATTGCTCCCAAGGAAAGCCATAGAAGCTCCAAGAGTTCTGGTCTATAGCTTCACCATTAAAATCTGAAGCAAACCCTTTGTTTTTAAAGTACAAGTTAGTAGAACATATCCCATCTTAAGTTAGAACTCAAGTGAATAATCTGATTTAACATCAAGTTAAGGGGGAGAGGACAACCTAAACCTTGAAGAATCCAAGTCTTAGCAAGTGAGGTTTCTGTCCAACAAGGTAAGCTATGGAAATTTTCATCCCTCTCTTGTTCTTGCATTGTTTGTAAAAAAAATTATGTGTTAATAAACTAAGGGGTGTTGTCTCTATATGGTGTGAGCTTGGTAAATGTTTAGGAAAGAGGTGCTGGTTGGGACAGCCATGGAGTGCAGTCCCCTTAAATTTTGATTGTGAGCTCGTTTTGAGCATCTTAAATGTAATGTTAGTTGGAACTCATGGGATGTTGATCAGAAGCCGTATGTTCATATTGCTATTTCCACATTGTGATTCTTAGGGACTATTTTGTGTATCGTAAAATAAGGGGGTGTGGCTGGATATGTGCAGAGAAGTGATGGGAACTGGTTATAGGATAGAACATTGAAAGTGTAGTGATACACCACTTAATTGAGTGTTGCATGAGCTTACTTCCTGCCATCCCTTTGTATATTGATTTCCAAACGTTATGAAGCCTGAGGAGTTTCGGAGGACCATATAAGAAGGTTGTATAGTACATGAATTTTTTTTTTAGAGGAGAATGGTGGGAAGAACACCCTTGATGGGATCAATTATAGACTTACTGCCAATTACTGTTTTGGTCTGATCAAGTAGCCCAAACTTGTTTATCAGCTACTAATGCTAGTTTTATTATTTACTCCATTGTAGATAAATAATCTGAAAGAAAGACGGTTAAC
The DNA here is from genome assembly GCA_036250505.1 of Solanum acaule. NCBI lineage: Eukaryota > Viridiplantae > Streptophyta > Magnoliopsida > Solanales > Solanaceae > Solanum > Solanum acaule. Next base: position 627 of record JAJOOR010014158.1, on the reverse strand, counting down.
TCATTGTAATATCCAAAGTTGTGCAACAAGGTATGTAAGGCTATTCGATTTCCTATTTCTTTGTCATGAATCCAACACTTGTAAGCTTTCTAAGTGCCGTTGGTAGTGACTAATCCATAGTTGCAGTTCCTACTCTCTAGAGCATTAAAGTGAGTACTCTAATATGAGTTTATTACTAAATGTGTGTGCTTACTATACCAAGTATTAGCATGCAAGGTTTAAATGTGTTTCATCGTCAAAGTACCCTTGGCACATATTCCCCTTATATAAATCAAAGTGATCCTAGATTACACATGATACATATGTTTATATGTTGGATATACAATCTGCCCATATCAAGCCAACTTGCTTCAATTGTCTATTCCATCATATATGTCATCTTGTCACATGTTCATATGTTCCCTTTATTGGTTATTACTCCATTGTGTTAGACTATTATGTTACCTCACAAGATCCCTACTTGCTCTATTGTACATTTTATATGTACTTATTTGGAATATGTATCCGTCCTTAAGTTGAATCTGACCACGTTCTCCATTGGTTCCACTTTCATATGTACCTTGTATTTGATATTAGTTAGTGAGTATTTGGCTACCATATAGAGTTCAAATCTCTTGGCTGAATGTT
>JAJOOR010014157.1:0-33167 GCA_036250505.1 Solanum acaule | reverse complement strand
AGTAACACTTAAAATCATGTGACTAAACTATTATCTTGACAATTAACACATATCATGGAAGAACACCCTTTGGCAGTAGCAGACAAAACAATACAAATATTATTTCTCACTACCAATGATTGACACTTAACTTTACTTTTTACTTTTTTGTCAAAAGAAAAATAATGATAATAAAGTAATGTAGTCAAATGCATGTATGAATCTAAAGCAGTGTAACAGAATAACAAAAATCATGTTATCCACGGAACAGAGGACACACAAGGAAGGGAGCAAACATGAGTTTAAAGGTCTACTGATTCAAACAAATAGAATGGAGAAGGAGTCCACAAGTTCAAAGTTTAGCCAAAATATTTTCAAAAAATTGTCTCAACATTAACGAGGTATCAACAAGTTCATAAAAATCTGGAAACAGCTTGAGCAAACAGAATGCAGGAAACGAAACTAAGAACGCAGTATTCAAAAGCTGAATTCTAACAAACAACACGAAATAAATATGAGCTGGAAAAGTCTAAAAAAAAAGAAAGAAAGCTATATGGCATTTACCCATCAATCTACATGTTAAGCAGTGACTAATTTAAAACAACTAAAATACTTAAAACGAACACAAACCAAAATTGGGAATTTAATGAAATAGCAGAACCAGATTACCTGGTTATGGGTAGCGAACTTGAGACAACGAGTTGAAATGAACTATTTCAACACCATGTGAAAAGAACTCCGATGAAAGCTTCCGATGACAAAGAACAAAGAGCTTAAGACGAAAACTCGAGATTCAAAATTCTTAACTTAGCACCTATAGAAATCAAAATTCTTCTTATGAACCTATATCACTGTGATTTTCCTCTATCTCTCCCTCTATTTTTGTCCATCCCTTAAATGGCACCAATACCATGTATTTATAGCAAAAATAGAGATTTGAATTTCAATAGCCGTTTTAGCGGGAGATGAGAGATTGACTGAAAATAATGGAGGAGAAAACGAGTAAGAGAAGAACATTCCCCCAAAAATCCGAATTCGATGTGATAACTTCCGTTAGATTAAATTTGGGTGAGATTTTATCTAAGCCAAAGTCAACAAATCTAACCCAAAGTCTACAATATTTGAAATTTAGAGGGAGGCACTTTCAATGGTGAAGAAATTAGGGTTCGTGGTATTGACTTTTGCATTTTAGAGGAAGAAGAAAGGGGAGAGGAGCTTGTCTTTGGTTGGAAAAGAATAAAAAGAAAGGAACGTGGGAGAGTATGCAATTATATGAATATTTACAGATGTGCAAGAATTAAAAGGAGGGCCCATTATATTTAAAATTTGGCCACTTTACTTTCTATTCTAATCAAATTAGATTTATATATGACCAAGTTGAATCAAATAACTAATTCGGCCAAAATTAAAATAAGATGAATAAATATCGATTAATTATTTGAGCTTCTTAATTTAAACAAGACAAAATAATTATCAAGACTTATTCATTACTTAAAATTGAGAACTAATTATACAAAATTATAAAATTCACTAATTCAAAGAAATAAATGCGTATTTATGATAAACATTATTTTTAGGCTACTTATTAAATATTTATATAAAAGACGAAAATTATATAAACCAAAATGTAAAATTATATAATTATTTTTGAGAAATACTAACCAAAACTAAATAGAAAGAGATTTTAAAATATATATTTTTTAGGATTTTTGAAAGACGATTATATCTAATTGTTTGAAATTGAAGAAGCTCAATAGTTAACACGAATTGCATAGGGTCAAAATTGGGTATCAACAAAGGGCATATTGATAGGGGGAACAATGAATCTTGAAACTGATTTATCCACAAAAGTATGTGGTTGTTGGATCACGTTGTTCTTAGTAAAACAACAATTGATGGATTTAGACACTAAGTAGGGAGCGTTATGAAATTAATAAGTTAGACTTGGGGATGATTAAGATTGCATCAACTCCCTTCAATGATTGTCAAGAATAATTGTTCTCCTTAAATTTATGAGCTAATATGTTGTTCTATTCAGTCTTACACATTCAATTGTGTGTCCCAATTCCAGATCTTTGACTTGTTTTAACCTAATTTTGTATTAGATTGCACAGAGAAAAACGGTGCAAGCAAGCAATGATTATCACAAAATTGCTCTTATCAAGTACGTTCTATATTGATAAAGGTTAATATTGTCTAAAGTGAAACAGTTGAGCACTCATGTTCCATGTATTAATTGTTCTAATACAGAACAAAATAATCGTCCAAGCTCAAGAGTCTTATTCTTTCAAATTGTTCTATCTCACTTTGTCTTTTTGGATTATTATTTTTTTGCAAGTTAAAATTAGATATTCACCAAAGTACATCTACTGATATTTGTGATGTTGTCCTCTTCAAATTGCTCTTAACTTAGTACATATATAATTCTTTTGAGGAGGGGAATCTAGTTCCTCATTTTCAGTTCATGAGGAAGAATCAACTTTAGAAACACATTTTTTTCTATTCCACCTTGAACTCCCATCAAGAAATCATAAGTGTCAAGATGATGCCATTATTAAAGAAAACCTTAGAGCTAGCATGAAAAAAATCTGACATGATTCCCATTGTGATTTTTTAGGAATACTCAATTTCAATCCAGGCATGGACTTTCCAAATGGAAGAAAGAAAAAAAAAGAGGTTATTCAATAGATGAACCATGTTGATCTACATGCCTCAATGATGAAAATTGATACTCCAAAGAAAAGGTTGAAGTAATATTTTCACTGATAAAATTGCTAAATTGGAGGCTACTCATGTAGCTTATGAAAACAAAATGTCCTTCGGATAAGAATTTAAGCTCTACAGGTTGTTCTTCATGAAGAAAGAGTTGAAAATGCTGAAATTATTCGTTGGCTGACACAATTATTGCCACTGTTCCATTCTTCTCTTCACTTTCCAATGTTAGCGTCTCTGGCTTTGTTCTACTCCTGTCCAGTGTTTGTTTTTTAATTAGTTCTCAATAGTTTTTCCTTCATTCAGTATGACTTCGATCTTATATAGAACATTATCTGGCAGTTTAATGGAATGATTATCGATTGCTTTAATTACTCATGTTCTTGCTCTCTATAATACATTATTATGTTGCATAGAGTCGTAATATGATTGTCTTGGTGATAGCTAGTGGCCATGAATAGTTTGACTGGTCAATCCAGCTCGTATATTATAGGATTGACATAGCTTTTCAATGATACCAAAAGGGGGAAGATAAGAGTTGTGCAGTGTTTATAACCCATTGACTAACTTGTTTCATGTTAGTATTTCATGCTTCAGTATCTACAGATAAAATTGTTTAAATGCACAAAGAAAAGAGGTTTGTTATCATCAAAAAGGGGGAATTTATTGGGATTTATGCATTTTTTATGATTGACAAAGAGAGGTGAAACACATCAGTCAACATGGTCCAAAGGTGCACTGTCACGAGCAGTTGAATTCGAGAAAGATTTTAAAATGAATAAAGACAAGAGTGCAGAAATAAAGGAATTGATAATGTTAATTTTGATGAGATAACCCAAGGAAATAAACATCTGATAAATTGAAGAGAAAGAATCAATAAGTTTGATTTGAAGAAGGAGTGTAAAGAGGCAAGTAGTTTTAATTGAAGAAGGAGTCTCACTTAAAGTAGAACTCTTCAAGTTACTGCTGAATTGAAGTGTTGGAGTTCGACTACAATACAAGAGAATCAAGTAATGTAATTTGAAGATGAAGTCCAAAGAAGCTAGGAGTTTGAATTGAAGAAGGAGTCTTACTTGAAGTAGAACACTAAATCAAGAGAGTTCAAGTCAATTAGGAGCTTGAAGTGAACAATAACTCTATGAAGAATTGTGCTGAAATAGAAGTAAAGTCGTCTAGAATACTTGTGTACTTATAGAGCAAAAAGAGCAATTGAGAAATTGACTTCGCAAGTGCTACCAACGAACTGAAGGAACACATAGAAGAACTTGATCCTTTTACAAAGCTTATGTGTTAGGAGTTTTTCTTTGTGATTGAGTTTTGATGTAATCTTAGTTCAGGGAGTTATAAACTGAATTAGAAGTGTTGTCTTCAGGTTGTAATAACATGAAGAGTAGGGAACACATACCTTGGGAGGTTTGTGTTGATGTTTGAGAATTATAGTTTGTAATTCCTTAGGTTACATAGGCTTTGTCACGCTCGAGCCTACACCCCGGACGTGGCTGGCACTCGAGAACCATTGCTGGCCCCAAGAGAACCCTTGGCCTGACTTACTTACTCAGTGGAAGACTTTACTCAAGATAAATACTTTTAAAACAAGTAAACTGAACTACTCAAAATATAACTTAGAATGCATTATAATAACATTCACTGCCAAAGTGGCAACCAAGTCTCAACTTAACTGAAAAGGGAAAGTAAAGACTCATGAACAAACATCACTAGCTCTGTCTATGAAGCCTCTAAACAACTGAGATGGACGTCAGGACAAGACCTACGACATCCTAATGAACTAAAATACTGAAAGTAATAAAAAGGATCCTCCGGAAAGCTAGGAGGTTCACCAACAGACTTTGAGAGTGCTCAACTGGATGAACGATGCGTTGGATGTTGATCCTGGTTACCTACATGTGCATCATAAGACGATGCAGGCCAACTGGCATCAGTACATTGAATGTACGAGTATGCGAGTTGGAATGCTAAACATAACTTCATCTTGAAAAGAATCTGAAAGAAACACTTACCTTGGCTTTACTCAACTCCTAAATAACTTAACTCAATATATAGCAATAAACACATGCAATATATAGAAAGCTTTTAAAACAGTAGAAAATAACTTAGTTCGTTAAAGAAAATGCAATAACAAACTCAACTTTACTCATATAATAAAGTAATAAAGTTTTTGTGGGAGTTTCTATAACCGACAACCACCAATATGAGCCTAAGTGGTGATACAATATCTTGCCCATGCTGCCAGAACTGTCTTATACTTTGCCGTCATATAGAATGCTTAACTTAGTGGATCCACTAGTCTATGCTAACATCATCTTAATGAGTCATCTAAAAAGTATGATCCTTTACTACCTATGATGGTTACATGGTTTATGGAGACATGAGTTATTTGAACTCAAACTCGTCCCCATATCGGTGCTCAATATTATTCCCAAAATATACTTTAGCTCATTTGTTTGTAAAAACAAAACTCTTTCTTTGGTTTGATATAATTACTCAAAAACAAAGCTTAAAAGCTCTCATAAAAATACCAGTTTCCTTTCTTGCTCAAATGTGAAAACATTTTAACTCTTGATAATACTTAGTTCCCGTATAATCTTTGAAGAATGAACTTTACTCGTACTCTTTACTGAAAAGTAGCTCAAAGGCTCTTTTGGAAATCTTAATTTCCTTTCTTGTTTAAATGTGAAACATTTACTCTTTGAGAATACATAGTCCCGATATATTCTTTTGAAGAAATGCACTTCAAACTTTACTCTTTACTCAACTCAAAACTCAAGTCTTAAAACAAAGTTTAATACATTTGTAAAAGACTTTTGGAAAACTTTATGAACTTCTCTTAACTTGAATCTTGACTTCTCTTGACTTGACTCTTAACTTCTCTTGACTTGACTCTTAACTTTCCTTGAATTGAATTATGGATTCAAGGATTGTGATTTGGGATAGGAAAGATCTCATGATGTTTAGGAATCATTTTAGATAACTAATTATGAGAAAAGATAAATAAATCACTGTCTGAGAATTGTTCCGCAACGCGGAGGTGTATTTCAATTTTGGTCGCGAAAATACCTTTTGAGGCAGAACGGTATGTGATTGCTCCGCGACGCGAGGATGAATTTTTCAAAACTGTGGGGCAGGTCCGCGATGTTGCCCGGGGCACCAGATTTGTTCTTAGATTCAGATACCCAACATGTATACACAAGAATATAACTCAAACCACTCAAGGAAACAACGTTTTAACCTCAAGGAACTCCTTAATCTCAACCTAACTGAAGAACGAAGGTCCATTTCAAGATCACCATTTAAGATTCATCAACTTTCAACTTTCTAGATCAATCTTCACAGAAATAAACATGATTGGCGCGTGGATGAACAAACCCAACACTATGAAGGACTCACATACCTCTTTAGGGATCAACCCTTGTCGAAATCCACAAGCTAAACCTTCAAGAACGACGAACTTTGCTCTTTCTCCTCTTTCCTCCTATTGCGTTCTTTCTCCAAAAACCATAGCGCAAATTTCCAAATGTCTAAACTGAACCAAATAAGTTTAGAACCCAATTTAATTGCTAAAAACGAATTAACTTAACTGGGTGGTGAAAAACTATAATGCCCTTCAAAAATCCGGATTGGACTTTCCTTATCTGAACAACTCAACTTCCAATGGACATAACTCACTCATACGAACTTGGAATCATACAAACTCGGCGGTGTTGGAAAGATTATTCCAACATCTTTCCTAAGATATCTGGAAACACACCTAGCTCATCTTGAGCTAGGATTATGGTCGTTTGAAATTGACCAAAAACTCAAACTTAACTTAACCAATTTTCCAGATTTTTATTATTTCCAAAAATCACTCTTTCTAATTCTAGCTCTTTCTAGTTCTTTCAATTTGTGAGATGTTACACTATCTCCCCTTGGGAACATTCATCCTCGAATGATATTACTCTTACTAGGCTAAGGGTGTAACATTAACATTCAGCTCAAACACCCAATAAGCAATGCAATTACATCATGTTAATCTTATAAATAAATTCCAAGAAAAGGATTAGTACCTTAATTTGAAACTTCTCCGGATTCGAAAAGATTTGTATATCTCTTCTTTATATCTTCCTTAGCTACCCAAGTAGCTTCCTCAATAAACTGATTCCCCCAAAGAGCTTTGATTGATGCTACCTCTTTTGTTCTCAACTTGCGAACTTGGCGATCTAGAACCTGAAAAGGAAATCTCCTTATAAGATAAGTTATCCTTGATACTAATATCTTCAGTTGGTATGATCAATGAAGGATCGCCCATACACTTTTCCCAACATGGAGATGTGGAACACCGGATGGACTGCTGCTAACCTTTGTGGTAGTTCTAACTCATAAGCTACCTTTCCAACTCTTTTTGATATCCGGTCAGGACTAATATACCGGGGACTAAGTTTCCCCTTCTTACCAAATCTAATAACACCCTTCATGAGTGAAATTTTCTAGTAACTCAATCATCTACCTCGAACTCTAACTCCCTTCTCCTAGCAACAGTGTAGGATTTCTGAGGACTCTGCGATGTTTTCATCCTTCTTTGAATCACTTTAGCTTTCTCCATAGCTTGATGAACTGAGTATGGTCCTATCAACCCGGCTTCACCAACTTCAAATCATCCAATAGGAGATCTGCTTCTTCTCCCATAAGGAGTATCGTAAGGAGCTATCTCAATGCTAGAATGGCAACTATTGTTGTAAGTAACTCAATGAGAGGTAGGTGATCATCCCAATTACCTTTGAAATCAATCACACAATCTACCTTGATACCTCAAAACACCATCTCCCCTTTGTTCAAAAGCCATCACTTTTTTTTGAACACTTTCCTTTAGTTCAAGCAAAATAGGATGTTGGTCTTGCTTCTCTTTTACTTCTGACACTAATGATGATTAAGACCCCTTCATCATAACTACTCCTCCTTCTATGGAATCCATTAGTCGAACTCCTAGCCTAGCAAGTCTATGCACCTCTTTTGCTAACTCTTTCTTATCTTCCACAAAATGAGCAGTACAACCCATAGATAATCTACTCAAGGCATCAGCAACAACATTAGCCTAACCTGGGTGATAAAGAATACTCATGTCTCAATCTTTGAGTAATTCTAACCACCTCCTCTATTTGAGATTAAGCTCTTTCTGACTAAACACATACTGAAGACTCTTGTGATCAGTAAGCATATCCACATGAACACCACAAAGATAATGGCACCATATATTTAAAGCAAATATAATGGCAGCCAATTCTAGATCATGGGTTGGGTAGTTCTTCCCATGAATTTTCAACTGTCTGGAGGCATAAGCTATAACTTCACCATTCTGCATTAACACACAACCCAAACAAACTTTGGACGCATCACAATATACCACAAAGCATTGCGTAACTTCTGGTAAGGTCAATACTGGGCAGTAGTCAACCTCTTTTTCAATTCCTGAAAGTTTTTCTCACATGCTTCAAACCATTGAAACTTCACTATTTTCTTAGTTAACTTGGTCAAAAGGGATGAAATAGATGAGAACCCCTCTATGAACCTTCTATAATATCCAGCCAACCCCAAGAAACTCCTAATATCAGTTAGAGATGTGGGTCTAGGCAAATTCTGCACTGCCTTTATCTTCTGAGTATCAACTTTAATTCCATCACCGAAAATTATGTCGCCTAAGAATGCCACATACTCAAACCAAAACTCACATTTAGAGAACTTAGCATAAAACTCTTTGTCTCTCAAAATCTGATGAACTATTGTGATATGGCTAGCATGATCTTCCTCATTCCTCTAATAGATTAGAATGTCATCAATGAAGACGATAACAAAAATATCTAGGTAAGGTTTTGAAAACTCTATTCATAAGGTCCATGAATGTTGCAGGCGCATTGGTCAAACCAAATGACATGACCATAAACTCATAATGACTATAACGGGTCCTGAATGATGTCTTTGGAATATCACATTCCCTTACTCTTAACTGATGGTAGCCATATTTGAGGTCTCTTTTAGAGAAACAACTAGCACCCTGAAGCTGATCGAAACGATCATCAATTTCTCAAAAGAGGATACTTATTCTTGATAGTAACCTTGTTCAACTGATGGTAATCTATATGCATCCTAAAGGAACCATCTTTCTTTCTCACAAATGGGACCGGAGCGCCCTAAGGTGAGACACTTGGTCGAATGAAACCTTTATCTAGGAGATCTTTCAACTACTCTTTTAACTCTTTCAGCTCTGGTAGTTCCATTCTATATGACAGAATAGATATAGGATGAGCATCAGGAAGAATATCTATACCAAAGTCTATTTCTCTCTCGGGAGGGACTCAGGGTAGATCATCTGGAAAAATTTCTGGAAACTCTCTTACTACTGAAATTGACTGAATAGGAGGTATCTTAACACTAGAGTCATTAACTCGGACTAAGTGATAGACACACCCCTTGGAAACTAACTTTCTCGCCTTAAGGTATGAAATAAATGACCCTTAGGCACTGTTGAATTGCTCTTCAACTCTATAAGTGGTTCACTGGACACTGGAACTTGACTACTCGAGTTCTACAATCTACTGATGCATAACAGGAATGAAGCTAGTCCATACCTATAATTACATCAAAATCTACCATGTCTAACACAACTAAATTACCCATGGTACTCTTGTGATTGACGGGAAAGGAAAAATCACGATAGACTATTTTTGTCGGAATAGACTCACCAACAGGTATAGAAACACTGAAGGCTCAAGAAGTTGCTCAAGAAGAACATTAAAACCGAAGACTTGGATCATACCATTGACAACATCTGGTGAACTTTCTTGCTTTCGGCGACTAGCGATAGCATAAAGATGGTTTCCTTCTCCGTCTGCCCTTAAAGTAGCTTATCTGGATGCAACTCTATCTGGTGGAGCAACTGAAGAAGACTGGGCTCTATTGCCCCCATTACCGTTAATTCGTCTGCTCTTAGAACAATCTTTCATAAAATGACCGTTTTAGCAATACTTGAAGCAACTAGTGGAGCCATCACGACATTTCCCTGAGTGGTTCCTACCATACTTAGCACATGCAGGAATCTTAGTACCCCCTTGTGCCGTACTACCTTGCTAATGCACAGGTCTAGCTCTGAAGTTTTGAGAATTCTGACTATTGTACTGACATTTGTTCCTTGGTGCAGGTGAACTAGCAGATGGAGCATGTCCTTTGTGCTTATGTTGGAAACAAGACCAGTTCACATTACTCTTTTGCTGCTCTGATCATTCCCTGATGTCTTAGCCCTCTTATTCTTAAACTCTTCTATATCTTTCAGCTTGTCCTCCTCAACTTGTTGCACATGGATCATCAGCCTTGCTATGCCCATGTAACCTATTAGCATGGCTGCCTTACTTTCATTACTTGACAAACGAGTCAACCCAACTACTAATAAACTCATCCTACTCCTAATGACAACAACCATCTCTTTACTTCTCTTCGCTCACGGGGAAAGGAACTCCCCATGAAAGCACTCTCAAAATAGTCCAACTAACAATCGGTTACGCGTAAGCACGAGTTAGAAAGAGACTTTAATAGAGATACACTATATCGCACGAAGTGAGTATGAAAGAAGTGAAGGATTTCCTCAATGTTGAAGCCTCCTAATTATAGATATGGCACTTTTCACATCGATAACTAGGACTCTACAGACATGGCTTCATAGACTCCCTAAGACTCTTGAACTATGTGCTCTGATACCAAGTTTGTTACCCCCCGAGCCGACACCCCGGATATAGCTGGCACTCGAGAACCATTGTTGGACCCAAGCGAATCCTTGGCCTAGCTTACTTACTCAGTGGAAGACTATACTCAAGATAAATACTTTTAAAACAAGTAAACTGAACAACTCAAAATATAACTTAGAATGTATTATAATAACATTCACTGCCAAAGTGGCAACTCAAGTCTCAACTTAACTGAAAAGGGAAAGTAAAGACTCATGAACTAACATCACTAACTCTGTCTATAAAGCCACTAAACAACTGAGATGGATGTCGGGAAAAGACCCACGACATCCTAATGAACTAAAATACTAAAAGCAATAAAAAGGATCCTCCGGAAAGAAAGAAGGCTCACCAACTGACTCTGAGTGCTCAGTTGGATCAACGATGCACTAGATGCCGATCATGTTTACCTGTGTCTGCATAATAAGATGATGCAGGCCAATTGGCATCAGTACATTGAATGTACGAGTATGCGAGTTGGAATGTTAAACATAACGTAAGCTTGAAAAGAATTTGAAAGCCTTACCTTGGCTTTACTCAACTCCTAAATAACTTAATTGAATAAAAATCAATAAACACATGCAATATATAAAAATCTTTTAAAACAGTAGAAAACAACATAGTTCGTTAAAGAAAATGCAATAACGAACTCAACTTCACTCATATAATAAAGTAATATAGTTTTTGTGGGAATTTCTCTAACCGACAACCACCACTATGAGCCTACGTGGTGATACAATGTGTTGCCCACGCTTCCAGAACTGTCCTATACTTTGCCGTCATATAGAACATTTAACTTAGTAGATCCACTAGTCTATGCTAAAAGCACCTTAAAGAGTCATCTAAAAAGTATGATCCTTTACTACCCATGATGGCAACATGGTTTTTCAAGACGTGAGTTATCTAAACTAAAGCTCCTTCCCATATTGGCACTCAATACTACTCCCAAAATATACTTTAGCTCATATGTTTGTAAAAACAAAACTCTTTCTTTGTATTGAGATAATTACTCAAAAACTTAGCTTAAAACCTCTCTTGGAAATTTCAGTTTCCTTTCTTACTCAAATGAGAAAACATTTTAACTCTTGGGAATACTTAGTTCCCGTATAATCTTTGAAGAATGAACTTTACTCTTACTCTTTACTGAAAACTAGCTCAAAGTCTGTTTTGGAAATCTCAGTTTCCTTTCTTGTTTAAATGTGAAACATTTACTCTTTGGGAATACATAGTCCCGATATACTCTTTTGAAAAAATGCACTTCAAACTTTACTCTTTACTCAACTCAAAACTCAAGTCTTAAAACAAAGTTTAAAACATTTGAAAAAGACTTTTAGAAAACTTTATGAACTTCTCTTAACTTGACTCTTGGCTTCTCTTGTCTTGACTCTTAACTTCTCTTGACTTGACTTTTAACTTTCCTTGAATTGAATTATGGATTCAAGGATTGTGTTTTGTGATAGGAAAGATCTCATTATGTTTAGGAATGATTTTAGATAACTAATCATGAGAAAAGATCAAAAAATCACTGTATGAGGAAAGGTCTGCGACGCAGAGGTGTATTTAAATTTTGGTCGCGAAAATACTTTTTGAGGCAGAATGGTCCGTGACCGCGACGCGACACGAGGATGAATTTTTCAAAACTGTGGGTTAGGTCCGCGACATGGCCTGGGGCACCAGATTTGTCCAAGTTTTTCCTTATTTCGTTTTTCAGTCCCAATTCACCCAAAATTGACTATTCTTCTCAATTTTTCTTTAGAATCAAATACCCAGCATGTATACACAAGAATATAACTCAAATGACTCAAGGAAACAACATTTTAACCTCAAGGAACTCGTCAATCTCAACCTAACTCAAGAATGAAGGTCAATTTCAAGATCACCATTCAAGATTCATCAACGCTATGAAAGACTCACATACCTCTTCAGGGATCAACCATTGTCGAAATCCACAAGTTTAACCTTCAAGAACAGCGAACTTTGCTCTTTCTTCTCTTTTCTCCTTTTGCATTATTTCTCCAAAAACCGTAGCGTAAATTTCCAATTGTCTAAACTTAACCAATTCAGTTTAGCACCCAATTTAATTTCTAAAAACGAATTAACTTAACTGGGTGGTGAAAAGACCATAATTCCATTCAAAAATCCGGATTGGACTTTCCTTATTTGAATAGCCCAATTTCCAGTGAGCATAACTCACTCATACGAACTCGAAATCGTGCAAACTTGAAGGAGTTGGAAATATTATTCCATGATCTTTCCTAAAATTTCTGGATACACACCTAACTCATTCTGAGCTAGGAGTTATGATCGTTTCAAGTTGACCAAAAACTCAAACATAACTTAACCAATTTTCCAGATTTTTATTATTTCCAAAAATCACTCTTTCTAATTCTAGCTCTTTCTAGTTCTTTCAATTTGTGAGATGTTACAATATCTCCCATTGGGAACATTCGTTCTCGAATGAGATTACTCTTACTAGGTTAAGCGTGTAACATTAACATTCAGCTCAAACACACAACAAGCAATGCAATTACAACATGTTAATCTTATAAATAAAACCCAAGAAAAGGATTAGTACCTTAATTTGAAACATCTACGGATTCGAAGAGATGTGGATATATCTTCCTCAGCTTCCCAAGTAGCTTGCTCAATAAACTGATTCCCCCAAAGAACTTTAACTAATTCTACCTCTTTTGTTCTCAACTTGCGAACTTGGCGATCTAGAATCTGAAAAGGAATCTCCTCATAAGATAAGCTATCCTTGATACTAATATCTTCAGTTGGTATGATCAATGAAGGATCGCCCATACACTTTTCCCAACATGGAGATATGGAACTCCGGATGGACTGCTGCTAACTCTTATGGTAGCTCTAACTAATATGCTACCTTTCTAACCCTTTTTGATATCCAGAGAGGTGTAATATACCAGGGGACAAGTTTCCCCTTCTTACCAAATCTCATAACACCCTTCATGGGTGAAACATTCAAGTAACCCAATCATCTACCTCGAACTCTAACTCCCTTCTCCTAACATCAGTGTAGGATTTCTGACGACTCTGCGCTATTTTCAACCTTTCTTGAATCACTCTAACTTTGTCCATAGCTTGATGAACTAAGTTTGTTCCTATCAACCCCGCTTCACCAACTTCAAACCATACAATAGAAGATCTCCATCTTCTCCTATAAAGAGCTTCGTAAGGAGCTATCTCAATGCTAGAATGGCAACTATTGTTGAAAGTAACTCAATGAGAGGTAAGTGATCATCCCAATTACCTTTGAAATCAATCACACAATCTACCTTAATACCTCAAAACACCATCTCCCCCTTGTTCAAAAGCTATCACTGTTTCTTGAACACTTGCCTTTAGTTTAAGCAAAAGAGGTTCTTGGTCTTGCTTCTCTTCTACCTCTCACACTAATGATAATTCAAACTCATTATTCACTTTTTCACTTTTAAAGCTAAGGGACGAACCCCGGGCGATTCCTACTCGTTTTTCACCATTCTTGAGGCTAAAAGTAAGCATTTCACTCCCCAAATCCATATTTCAATCTGTAGAACATAATAGAATGGCTGAATATTGATGGGGGAGGGTTTTGATATAGATTCTATGGTGGAAACAACCCTAAATTGGATAATTGGGATCAAGGGTTTGATCTAGGTTGATAGAAATGTTATTAATTCGGGTAATTAGTGATTGTTTATTGATTCCCGTATTATATTGATTCTTTGTAGACCAAGAACAAGTGGAACGAATACGAAAAGGGAAGGATTAGGTTTCTTAGGGTTTCAAGCTTGTTTCGAGGTACGTGATGGTTGTGATTCTATGTTTGTGTGATGTCTGTTTGTTCTTGCTTCATTATGATACTTGTATATGCATGAATGTTGCAATGTTGATCATTGCGATGAAATCATGACTTAAATGTATGATCTTGAGGAAATACTTGTGTTTGTGATTGTGGTGTGTGAATGGGATTGGTTGCCACATTCTGACATAACTATCTTGGATTGATTGCCACGTTCTGACATAAATATGGGATCGGTTGCCACATTCCGACATGCTAACTGTTTGGGTTTTGGTTCCATAAGAGGACCAACGATGTGATATAAAATATGAAACTGATCATTGTTCGTAAATATTGATAATATTGTATATGTTAATATATATGCATATGATTATATTGTTGTCTTGACTGGTTTATTTTGTACAAGTGGGATAGCCACGTGATCCTACCAGTACAATGTGGTTGTGTACTGATACTGCACTTGCTCTTATTTTTGTTGAGTACAGGGCATCTTCAAGCCGCTATTGATAGACCTCGCTTAGGAGATCAGTGATCGTTCGAATTCAAGGGTGAGTCAATTCTTCCGGGCTGCCATGGGATTCTCTTTCATCTATGTTCACAATTTCCGGACTTAGACAATTGTTTTAGTTAGTTGATTAGTTTATTAGTTTGGGGTTGTATCCCTTCTTGTTTAGACTTGGTTCATTGTTAGATGTTTTGGTTCACTGACTTTCAGGTTCTAGGTTATTCTTCCGCATTGATAGTTTATTATTGTTAGACTTTTGTTAGAGTTTATGGGAACTGTATTTTTCTTCCTTAGTTATTGCTTTAGTTACTTGGTTTGGGTTGTAGTAGTGGTTCTCCCACCAGAGTGTTAGTGTGGGTGTCAATCACGATGGTCTGGGTCATGACAATACCAAATAGTACTAATGTGTTATACCAAACTCAATTTTGAATACAATAATTCTAAAAGTTTACTCCTGAATATCATACAAAATATCGAATCGTCGAATACCAAATCACCAATAGTTTTGGTTCGGTAATTCGATTTTTGATATTTTATTTCCAGTCCTAAGAATCACTATTAAGCTTTATGACATGATATTGTTGAGTTTTTAAAAGGTGTAAATGAGAAATAAAGTTCTTTTTATAAAAAAAATATCAATTAGAGAAGAAATGCAATTTAAAAGGTGTTAATGAGAAATGAAGTTCTTTTTTAGGAAAAACATAGATAAAATATGTAATTTAAAAAAAGGTGTTAATGAAAAATGACGTTCCTTTTAGAAAAAAAATAACATCAATTAGAGAAAACATGTAATTTAAAAGGAGTTAATGAAATATGAAGTTATTTTTTTAGCAAAAAACATCAATTGGAAAAAATATGCCTGTCACGCCCCAGATTCAAGGGCGCAACTGGCTCCTAATGACAAAACTCACACTCGAGCCGACCCTGCTGAACCATTTGCTACTAGTGCATGACAGCCACAAACAGTCAAGAAAACAAACAAGTATAGCTCGGCTTAAAATTAAGCCCTCGGCCGACAAGGCCCCTGTAAACAAATCCATAAAAGAAACAGCTACTCCTAAGAGTTCATATAAAGAAATAGCCAACTAGCACAGAAGTCCTGATTGGGCCGTCGAGGCCACCGTGATCTCTATACCGAAATTGAAAGAAGGTATATCAAGACAATGTATCACACAACTAATAAGCTTCAGCAAACCAACAAACTAGGCCAGCATGGCAATAACGTAGCTATAAACCCCACACACTAGTCTGCAAGCCTCTAAGAGTAGTAAATATTAGCGGGACAAGGCCCCAGCCTACCCATAAAGATATATACAACAAAAGGTAACAAACCTCCCAACTCTGGCAACTCCAGAGGAAAGGGACTAGCCAACTGGATAAAGTCAATCCTACTGCTGAGGAGGTCTACTCGGTCGTCTGTCAGGACCTGCATGCATGAATGCAGCGCCCCCAAGGCAATGGGGCGTCAGTACAAAATAATGTACAGAGTATGAAAGGCAATAGACTATGATGAGGTATCCTGATATGCTAGAATAATTTGATAAATAACTCAAGGATAAGATAAGTGTACTGACCTTCTCTTAAATCTAAAATTATCAAAAATAATAAAACAACAACCTAACCAAGCCCCCATAAGCTCGGTAAGTACAAACAACACACAAGACCACCTACTCAGGCCCCCATAAGCCCAAAAGGTGCCAATCAGCCTATATACCCCTATCGGTAGTCCCCTAGCCTCGTAGGAAGTCACATAGGCCTCTTAGGAATTAATATAGCCCTGTAGGTAGCACATAGCTCTCTTAGGCATCAACATAGCTTATAGACAACTCATAGCTCTCTTAGGCAACAACATGGCCCTGTAGGAAGCACATGGCCTTCTTAGGCGTCAATATAGCCCTATAGGCAACTCATAGCCCTTCTAGGCATCAATATGGCCCCGTAGGCAACTCATAGCCCTTTTAGGCATCCATATAGCCCCATAGGCAGAACATAGCCCTTTTAGGCATAGATCACATTCCTGCAGCTAACCACAATAGCCTCAAGGGCAACAATGACAATCCAATCGCTAAAAGCGAGCAATTTAGTTATAAGCAACCTATACAAATAGCCTCTAAGTCGTGTCCAACATAGGGACGCTACTAACTGAATAAGAATCCCGACAAGGGAGAATTATATCAACTCGAGTAGCCAACAATCAACAATCACGGCTACAAGTATATTAAGGATAACGACCCAAATACATTGCTTCTAAGCTTTAAGGAAACATGTTGTAAGTAGGGAATAGCCTTAACATACCTTTTTCGCTAAATTCACATGGCCTAATGACTTTTACTCATAACTCCCTCGATACTACAACAATGTAGGACCATAATCAACACACAAAAATAAAAGATACCATGACAATATGATAAAAGATATGTATTTCCGTCGCAAATTATTGTTTGCTGCTTAAAAAAGCTAAAGTCGATGAAAGAAGGGTCTTACCTTGATCTTAGGTTCATAATACGCCTCAAAACCTTCAAATATATTCAAACCCTTGCTGTCCCAACACTAAAGTGTGATATGCTATGCAGTCGATAAAACAAATTATACCAAGATGATGAGCCCAACGCGTAGAATAACTTTCGTCAAGGACTTAAGTCAAGAAAATCTATACTTCACTTGATCCTAGAAATGGGTTTCTCTAATTTCTCTGGTTCTTAGCTTAAAAATGAAGAAAAAGGTCGAAGAAGAAGATATATGTAACATTGCACTGACCTAGGGCCCCACCTCACGTGCCTACTTGTGTAGTCCCACGAAAATGCAAATATCTCTCTATTCTGAAGTCGTATGAAGGAATGATTTGATGCATTGGAAACTAGACTTGTAGACCTTCGATTTGATAGGTCGTGGGGATCATAAATCTTAATAGATTGGGAGAAAACATCCGAGAGATTTGACCCAAATTTCAGACAAATCTGTAAAAAGGAATTTACGGTAATTTTCACCAACTTTTATTTTTCCACTTACCTAACTTCAAAACTTGAGATACAACACTTGAACACTTAAAATATCACATAACACATCATTATTAATTTATTACGCACCCTCCTGGTCTTTCCATAAAGATACGAGTCAATTTATATGTTTCGAAAAGTCGGGGTTTTACATCCATCCGCCCTTAGAAACATTCGTCCTCAAATGAAAAATCTGAGTCACGCGGTTCAGTCCTTAGGATTTGCCAAAATTTAGGTAGTGTATCCTTTGTAGATGTCACTATCTAAGAACCTAAAATGCAAAATTTCTAACCTAGGCGTCTCACATGATGCCATAAATAGCTAAGCACTATAGCTCTACCATAATAGTGCGAGCAGATATACAACAACAACCACAATAATAATAAGCAATAGTATATATATATAAAAATCAAATAGGTATCTTACCTTACTGCCCTAATATAAACTGATATACCATCACCCTAGGGTAAGAAACAAATGAGGATATTTGGACCTCATGCCATCCTCAGCTTCCCAGGTCACCTCTTCTCTATTATTGCTTCTCCACAGTACTTTAACCGAAGCCACCTCTTTGGTCCTCAATTTACGGACCTACCGATCTAAAATGGCAACTGGAGTTTCCTCATAGGACAACTCATTTGTGATCTGAACATCCTCAACTGGGACAACCCGAGAAGGGTCTCATACGCACTTCCGTAGCATCGATACATGGAAAACTGGATGAAGATATTTTAGCCCCAAAGGCAATTCTAACTCATAAGCGACTTGTCCTACCCTTCAAAGGATCCGGTATGGCCCAATGAATCCTGGACTAAGTTTTCCCTTTTCGCCAAATCGCATAACACCCTTCATAGGCGAGACTTTTAAGAATACCCAGTCATCGACACAAAATTCTATGTCCGTTCGTCACACATCTGAGTATGACTTTTGTCGCCTTTGAGCTATTAGCAACCTCTCCCGAATGAACTTAATTTTCTCCACTGTCTGCTGGACTAAGTCAAGTCCAATCAACCCTGACTCACCTACCTCGAACCATCCAATGGGGGATCTACATTTTCACCCATACAAAGCCTCATAAGGTGCCATCCCAATGCTGGAATGATAACTATTATTGTATGCAAACTCAATAAGAGGCAAGTGGTCATCCCAACTTCCCGTGAAGTCTAGCGCGCATGCTCGTAACATATCTTCGAGTGTCAAAATTGTGCGCTCAGCCTGGCCATCTGTCTGAGGGTGAAAGGCAGTACTAAGATTAACCTGTGTCCCTAATCCTTTCTAGAAGGACTTCCAGAAATTGGCGGTAAATTATGCTCCTCTATCAGAGATAATAGATACTGGGACACCGTGTAGCCTAACAATCTCTCTAATATAGAGCCCTGCATAGTCTTCGGCCGAAAAAGTAGCCTTGACTGGTAAGAAGTGGGCTGATTTTGTTAGTCTATCAACAATTATCCAAATAGAGTCAAACTTGCGATGCGATCGAGGTAACCCTGTAATAAAATCCATATTAATTGCTTCCCACTTCCACAAATGAATGACTATCTCTTGAACAAGCCCGGTGGGCTTTTGGTGCTCAACCTTGACCTGTTGGCAGTTAGGACACTGCGCCACAAACTCAGCAACATCCTTCTTCATCCTATGCCACCAATAAATCTCCTTAATATCATGGTACATCTTTGTCGAACCAGGGTGAATAGAATAACGGGAATGATGTTCCTCTTCCATAATTCGATGTCGAAGCCTTGCAACATTCGGAACACACAATCGACCGCTATATCTGAGGACTCCATCTTCTGCTATATCAAATGCTAAAGACTGTTGATCCTGAGCCTTGGCTCTAAGCTAAGATCCTCTTGTTGCCGTGATTTTACTTCTACAACTAGAGATGATACGACTGTGTCCTGAATTGTTACCCCACTATCTTCTACCTCTAACAATCTGACTCCCAAGCTAGCTAACTGATGAAGCTCTTGTGCTAGCTCACGTTTCTCAACATCTAAATATCATAAACTACCCATAGATCTTCGACTGAGGGCATCAGCTACCACATTTGCCTTTCCTAGATGATATAAAATGTCCACGTCGTAGTCTGTCAGTAACTCAAGCCATCGACGTTGTCGCAGATTTAACTCCTTCTTTCTAAATATATATTGAAGGCTCTTATGATCTGTAAAGATGTCAACATGAACACCATACAAATAGTGTCTCCAAATCTTTAACGCGTGCACAACTACAGCCCACTCTAAATCGTGGGTCGGATAGTCTTTCTTGTGCTTCCACAACTACCTTGAAGAATATGCGATAACCTTACCATGTTGCATTAGAACACATCCCAACCCAACACCAGAAGCATCGCAGTACATAACATAGCCCTCTGAACCCTCTGGCAATGCTAGAATTGGTGCTGATGTAAACCAGTCCTTCAGCTCCTGAAAATTATGCTCGCAAGCTTTAGTCCACTGAAACTTAATTGTTTTTTTAGTCAACTTCGTGAATGGTGCTGAAAGTGAAGAAAACCCCTCTACAAACCTTCTATAGTACCCAGCTAACCCTAAGAAACTATGAACCTCAGTCGGAGTCATAGGTCTGGGCCAAGTTTTTACGGTCTCAATCTTTTGTGTATCAACCGCAATGCCTGCATCTGATACGATATGGCCTAAGAAAGCTACAGAGTCTAACCAGAACTCGCACTTAGAAAACTTTGCATAATGTTCTCGGTCTCACAGAACCTGAAGGACTGCTCGTAGATGATTTTCATGCTCATCTTTTGAACGTGAATACACCAAAATATCATCAATAAATACAATCATAAACAAGTCTAGATACAGCCTGAATATACTATTTATCAGGCCCATGAACACTTCTGGGGCATTACTTAATCCAAAAGACATTACCAAGAACTCAAAGTGTCCATATCTAGTTCTAAAAGCTGTCTTTGGAACGTCTTTCTCCCGAACTCGTATCTGGTGGTACCTTGATCTTAAATCAATATTTGAGAAACACTTAGCACTTTGTAATTGATCAAACAAGTCATCTATCCTCGGAAGGGGATACTTATTCTTTATAGTTGCCTTATTCAACTGTCGGTAATCGATACACATTCTTAGTGACCCATCTTTCTTCCTTACGAACAACACTGGTGCACCCCAAGATGAAGCATTAGGCCTAATAAAGCCTTTATCCAGCAATTCTTACAGCTGATCCTTCAACTCCTTTAGCTCAGCAGGAGCCATTCTATAAGGAGGGATAGATATGGGTTGTGTACTTGGTAGCATATCAATAGCAAAATCAATTTCCTATTTTGGAGGTATACCAGGGAGTTCGTCTGGAAATACATCTAGAAACTCATTAACTACCGAAATAGACTGATGAATCGGTGGTTCTGCATCTATATCATGAACGTGAACAAGATGATAAATACAACCCTTTTAAATCATCCTCCTTGCCTTAAGATAGGAAATAAACTTACCTTTCGGCATTGTTGTATCGCCTTTCCATTCCCGAACTGCTTCTCCTGGAAAGTGGAATCTAACAATCTTTGTCCGGCACTCAACATTAGCATTACAAGACGCTAACCAGTCCATACACATAATGACATCGAAATCGACCATCTCTAACTCTACGAGATCTATAGAGGTCTGACGATCGATAATTTCTACCGTGCAACCGCGATAGACTCTCCTGGCAACAATAGACTCACCAACTGGTGTAGATACAATAAAGGGTCTATCTAATGACTCTGCTACTATACATAACCTCCCCGCAATAAATGGAGTAACATAAGACAAAGTAGATCCAGGATCTATCAAGGCATAAACAGAATGGGAACAAATAGTCAATGTACCTATCACAACATCTGGTGATGACTCTGAGACTTGTCGGCTGGTTAATGAATATGTACGGTTTTGCCCACTACCAGAACTAGATGCTCCCTCTCTGCCTCCGCCTCTACCCCTACGTGCTGAAGTTTGGGGTCCACGACCTGTAGACTGTGCTAATGAGAAGGAACCTACTGCTGACCTGGTCGACTGACCTATGGTAGGGCATTTTCTCCACCCATGCCCCTCCTGTCCACAAGAATAACAACTTGTGGAACCCTTTCTGCACCTCCCGAAATGCATCCTATCACAAGTAACGCAACGCAGCGGGGATGTCCTAGCCTGGCATGAACCCCTCTGCTATTGCAGGCCTGATGCTCGTGAACCCTCACCTGAGCCTGACTATTCCTGACGATCAAATCTACTACCCTGGAACTGTTGTGGTGGAGGTCTAGGTGGGCTAATAAAATATCGGGGTCTGGGACCACCCTGAAAATCTCCCTGCGAACCAGCGGGCCTAGCCATCTTCTGTCTCTCTCTCTCGACCCTCTCACTCGTATACTGTAGATGTCGGCGATCCTCTATGCCCTGTACGAAGGCCTGAATCCGTGAGATATCCATATTATCATTTAGCGCAACGGTAGAACAAGCCTCGATATAGTTTGAGTCAAGCCCTCCCACAAATCTACGCATCATGTTTTGTGTCGTATCAACAAATGTTGGTGCATATCTAGCCAATGAATGAAATCTCAGCCCGTACTCTCAGACATTCCTGCCACCCTATCGGAGGTTCAGAAACTGGTCCACCCGGCCATCCCTAATCTCTCGAGGTAAATAGTGATCTACGAAAGCTTCTGTAAATCTATCTTAAGTGGGTAGAGATGTATCATTTCCCATAGATCTCTCCCAACTTTCATACCACAATACTGCAACATCACGCAATCGAAATGCTGCTAACTCAACTGACTGAGTCGCTGAGGCATACATGACTCTGAAGATCCTATGAAGCTGATCAACAAAGTGTTGAGGGTCTTCTCTGCGATCTATTCTTGTAAACTGTGGAGGATTCAAAGCAAGAAATTCACGAACTTCTGGGCCCTTCAGAAGGTCCGGTAACATCTGGCACAACTGGTTGGCACTTTGCAGCTGGTAACTGTGCTAACATATATATTGCACTCTTGAAATCCTGATCAGATGGAATTGGACAAAGGTGGTACTACTAGTGGATCCGAAAGTCCTGTAGCCCTCGAAGGCTCCTAAAGATGTGGAGAAGCTATAGGGAGCTGAGATGATATCTCCCCAGGGTCTCACAATGGCCTACCTCCATCTGTGGTACCTTGCCAGTACCCTTGTTTGCAGTTGTATCTAACCCTGGCTAGTTGTGGTCTGTCTAGTATCAGTCATCTTTATCTGCATACAAGTATCAATTATAAGCCAGAAACCTCAACCCTTAAGGCACCGCTCTATAGCACGAGGTGAGCAAAAGAAGGATAGTCATTCTAACATGCCCGGTAGCTTCTTGCTTATGGAATGTGGTGCACAACACATTTATAAACAAGACTCTACTAGACATGGCTTGAAGACTCCCTAGGATACGACGTTGCTCTGATACAAAGTTTGTCATGCCCCAGATTCTAGGGTGAAACTGGCTCCTAATGCCAAAACTCAGGTTCGAGCCGACCCTGCTGAACCATTTGCTACTAGCGCATGGCAGCCATAAACAGTCAAGAAAACAAACAAGTATAGCTCGGCTTAAAATTAAGCCCTCGGCCGGCAAGGCCCCTGTAAACAGATCCATAAAAGAAACAGCTACTCCCAAGAGTTCATATAAAGAAATAGCCAACTAGCACAGAAGTCCTGATTGGGCCGTCGAGGCCACCATGATCTCTATACCAAAACTAAAAGCAATTATATCAAGACAATGCATCACACAACTAACAAGCTTCAGAAAACCAACAAACTAGGCCAGCATGGCCATAACGTAGCTATGAACCCCACACACTAGACTGCAAGCCTCTAAGAGTAGTAAATATTAGTGGGACAGAGCCCCAGCCTACCCATAAAGATATATACAACCAAAGATAATAAACCTCCCAACTCTGGCAGCTCCGGAGGAAAGGGGCTAGCCAACCGGATAAAAGTCAATCCTGCTGCTGAGGAGGTCTACTCGGTCGTCTGTTAGGACCTGCATGCATGAATACAGCGCCCCTAGACCAGGTCCGTGGAACGTGGTCCATAGAAAAAAAGCCAGAAAACCTTGACCGTAGATGGGACCACGGCCCGTGGAACGGGGTCCACAGAAAAAAACCCCTGACCCACGGCCAGAACCTACGGATCGTAGGTTGAACTATGGTCCATGGACCAGGTCCGTGAAACCTGATCCGCAGAACTCATCCTCTAAGTCGAACGACGTCTGACCAGGACGGACCGTAGGGTGGACCATGGTCCGTGGACCAAGTCCATCGGTTGGTCCCGACAGCCTTTAAATCAGGGTCATTTTGGTATTTTCCCTATGCGTTGAACCCCTAAACTACGTCGTTTAGACCTTAAGTTATGAGGTTTTAGTCAGTTTAAACCAAGAAATATAACTAGAACTTACCTTAGTCAAAATCATTAATCAAAACCTAGAAAATTAGAAGCGTAAGAAGAGAAAGAGGTGACCAACCCTAGTCTAAGAACGCAACAAGATTCCATTAGTTCCAGCCTCGAAATCAAAAGATTTCTTCGTGAAATTCGTCACCAGGTATGTGGGATTTCACTAGTGAGTTCCTTTCACCCTTAGGTCCCTAGTTTTCAGTAACTATCTTGTTTCCCTTATTATGACTAGACCTAGGGTTTCTTGAATGTTAGAATTATTGGGTTCTTAGCTGTTAGAATGATCCAAATCAGATTAGTATGTTAAAATTCTGTCTATTGCATGAATTGAACAACCCTAGTTATGTAGTTCTTTAGTTCTTGAATTACACATGTTAGGCTAGATATTTTAGTTATTTCAGATATACATGCCTTAGTCTTAAATGTGTCATTATCAGTTATTTATGTGTATTCTCAGTTTGCATGTTACTTTGAGCTATCCAGTATCTCACAGAAATTTAGTCATAATGTGTTAATCACTTAATCCATTGGGAATAGCTTAATACCGAGTTGGACTAGGGTCAGTCACCCATATAGTCCCAGAACTACGAGCCACGTAGGTTGTAAGTCCCTTATGTGGGCATCAGTTTAGTGATCACGCCAGCATGCCTCTTTACCTTTGGCCGAGTATATTGGGTCCTCTCGATAGGGCGTATACATCAAACTCCACATTTAGCTCATGTTGTTTTATTATCAGTTATTAGTAGCTCCCACAGTTCAGTCAGATTCCATTGCATCGACCACATTTCAGTACAGTTCAGTATTCACTCTCAACATGTTATAATTTGGTCATTGCATTCAGTTAGCTCAGTATCTATATCATGTTCAGATTCTGCTCTTCCTTTATTGCTTGTTCAGGTATATGTTATTTCAGCTTTACTCTATCTTGCATGCTCAGTACCTTTCAAGTAGTGACGCATACTCTGTGATGTAGTTTCAGGTTCTCAGCATCCAGATTACTCTTAGATCGATTCTCGATGTCCAATTCAGTAGCATCACTGGTGAGTCCTCATTCTTCGAGGACAATAGTCATGTTATCTTTTCATTATTTAAGTCTGGACTATAGCACACGAAAAATTGACAAAATGGGGGTTTACCTGCTTTGGGGCTCGTTTGAACTTTAAAATGGGCCCTTTATTCCATGGGGACCGAATGACTCCATTGCTAGGGTCTTAACGGAAGTCCATAAAAAATTTTGACAAAAAAAATCTGGAATTCCGAATCACCAAAAATCCATTGACTATACCACACAAAAATCGGCAAAA
Organism: Solanum acaule; assembly: GCA_036250505.1. Taxonomy (NCBI): domain Eukaryota; kingdom Viridiplantae; phylum Streptophyta; class Magnoliopsida; order Solanales; family Solanaceae; genus Solanum; species Solanum acaule. Next base: position 7,687 of record JAJOOR010014157.1, on the reverse strand, counting down.
TGGCAGTTTACCTTGCTTTGGATCTCGTTTGAACTTGAAAATGGACACGTTTACCCGTGGGGACCAACTGGATCCATTGTTAAAGTCTTAATGGACGTCTATTAAAAATTTGGCAAAAAATTTTTGGAATTCCGGATCACCAAATATCCATGGACTATAGTACACTAAAATAAGCAAAATAGAGGTTTACTTTCTTTGGGGCTCGTTCGAACATAAAAATAGGCCAGTTTGCCCGACAGGACCAACTGTCTCCATTACTAAGGTCTTAACGGACGTCCATGAAAAATTTCAGCAAAAAAAATCTGAAATTCCGGATCACCAAGTATCCATGAATTATAGCACACGAAAATAAGTAAAAATGGGGTTATACCTTCTTTGGGGCTCGTTGGAATTTGTAAATGGGCCCGTTTTCCCGTTGAGACCAACTAGCTCCATTACTAAGGTCTTAACAGATGTCCATAACGGATCACCAAAAATCCATGGACTATAGCACACGAAAATCGGCAAAATAGGGGTTTACCTACTTTGGGGCTCGTTTGAATATGAAAATTGGCCAGTTTGCCCATCGGGACCAACTGGCTCCATTTCTAAGGGATTAACGGACATCCATGAAAAAATTTTGCAGAAAAAGAAATAGAATTCTGGATCACCAAAAATCCAAGGACTTTAGCACACGAAAATGGGTAAAATGGGGGCTTACCTGCTATGAGGCTCGTTTGAACTTGAAAATCGGACCTTTTTTTCCCGTCGGGACCAACTGCTCCATTACTAAGGTTTTCACGGACGTCCATGAAAAATATTGGCAAAAAATATTCGGAATTTGGGATCACCAAAAATCGATGGACAATAGCACATAAAAATCGGCAAAATGGGGGTTTACCTACTTAGCAGATCGATTGAACTTTAAAATGGGCGTATTTTCCCATCGGGACAAACAGGCTCCATTTATAAGGTCTTAACGGACGTCCATGAAAATTTCATCAAAAAAAAAATTGGAATTCTGAATCACCAAAAATCCATGGACTATAGCACACGAAAATCAGTAAAATGGGGATTTGCTGCTTTGGGACTCGTTTGAACTTGAAAATTAGCTCGTTTTCCCGTCGGACCAACTGGCTCCATTACTAAGGTGTTAACAGACGTCCACGAAAAATTTTGGCAAAAAAAGCACACGAAAATTGGAAAAGAGGGGGTTTACCTGCTTTAGGGCTCATTTGAACATAAAACTGGTCATGTTTGCCCGTCGGGACGAATTCATTACTAAGGTCTTAACGGACGGCCATGAAATATTTCGGTAAAAAAAATCCAAAATTTTGGCTCACCAAATATCCATTGACTATAGCACGAGAAAATCAGGAAAAATAGGGGTTTACCTACTTTGGAGCTTGTTTGAACTTGAAAATGGGCCCGTTTGACCGTCGGGACCAACTTGCTCCACTACTAAGGTCTTAACGGACGTCCATGAAAAGTTTTGGCAAAAACAAATTTTGGAATTTCTAATCACCAAAAATCCATGTACTAGCACACGAAAATTGGCAAAATGGGGTTTACCTACTTTAAGGCTCGTTTTAATATGGAAATTAGCATGTTTGCCCATCCGGACCAACTGGCTGCTTTTCTAAGGTCTTAACAGATATCCATGAAAAATTTTGGGAAAAAAAATCCGGAATTCTAGATCCCCAAAAATCCATAGATTATAGCACACGAAAATTGGTAAAATGGGGGTTTACCTACTTAGGGGCTCGTTTGAACTTGAAAATGGGCTTGTTTTCCCATCGGGACCTACTGGCTCCATTACTAAGGCCTTAACAGACGTCCCTGAAAAAAATTGATAAAAATTAATTCGAAATTCTGGATCACCAAAAATTCATAGACTATAGTACAGGAAAATCAGCAAAATAAGGGTTTACCTGGTCTGGGGCTCGTTTGAACTTGAAAATGGCCCGATTTGCCCGTTGAGACCAACTGACTACATTACTAAGGTATTAACGGATGTCAATGAAAAATTTCGGCAAAAAACATCTAGAAATCTTGATCACCAAATATACATGAACTATAGAACAAAAATTGGCAAAATATGGGTTTACCAGCTTTAAAGCTCGTTTGAACTTGAAAATGGGCATGTTTGCTTGTCGGGACCAACTGACTCCATTACTAACGTCTTAACGGACGTTCTTGAAAATTTTCGGCAAAAAAAATCGAGAAATCAGGATCACCAAAAATCAATGGACTATAGCACACGAAAATTGGCAAAATGGGGATTTACCTACTTTGGGGTTCGCTTGAACTTGAAAATGGGCCTGTTTGCCCATGGGGACCAACTGGCTCCATAACTAAGGTCTTAACAGACGTCCATAAAAAATTTGACAAAAACAAATCCGGAATTCTGGATAACTAAAACTCTATGGACTATAGCACACGAAAATCGGGAAAATGGAGGTTTACTTCCTTTGGGGATTGTTTGAACATGAAAATGGGCCCGTTTGCCCATCGGGACCAACATGCTCCATTACTAAGGTATTAACGTACGTCCATGAAAACTTTTGGCAAAAAAAATCCGAAATTCTGGATCACCAAAAATCCATGGATTACATACGAAAATTGGCAAAATAGGGGTTTACCTTCTTTGGGACTCGTTTGAACTTGAAAATGGGCCTGTTTGCCTGTCTGGACCAACTAGCTCCATTACTAAGGTCTTAACGGACGTCCAAGAAAACTTTCAGAATTATTTTTTTTTGAATTCTGGATAACCAAAAATCCATGGACTATATAGCACACGAAAATAGGAAAAATTAGGGTTTACCTGCTTTTGGGCTTGTTTGAACTTGATAATGGGCATGTTTGCCCGTGGGGAGCAATTGGGTCCATTCCTAAGGTCTTAACAGACGTCCATGAAAAAATTTGGCAAAAAAAATTCAGAATTTCGAATCACCAAAAATCCATTGACTATAGCACAAAAAAATTGGCATAAAGGGGGTTTACCTGCTTTAGGGCTCATTTGAACTGAAAATGGGCCCGTTTTCCCTTGAGGACCAATTGGCTCCATTGCTAAGGTCTTAACGGACGTCCATGAAAAATTTCGGCAAAAAAAATTGTAAAACTCTGAAAACTAGTAGGCTAAAGTAGAGCTTAACATGAGGTTTAGAGTTGTAAACGTATCTCCCCGTACCTAAAAATATAGGGTTTGTGTTAGAACGTCAAGGTATGACCCCCAAGGACCAACCATGAGTCCTTGAGGAGGACCCTTAGAAGACTGTCTGGCTGTGACCCACAGAGGGGACTCAAGCCTCGTGGGTCAACCCACACCCCGTGGGTGAGGGGTCGTGGGTCAAGGCCTCAGAAAGAGGCTCTCTGAACCTCCACCCACAGTTCACCAGCACGCCACATGGGTCCATCCACGGACCGTTGTCTTGGGGTCGTGGGTGAGGCCTGACAGTTACACTTGGGGCATTTTGGGGATTCTCAGTTTAATTAATATTATGTGATGTCATTTGACACTAAATTAGACTAACTATATAAGGTTTTTAAGTCACCAAATGAAGTCATCCAAGCCATTATTCTAAAAATCCCAAAAGAACTCATCCTCTCCAAAAAGAATTCTCTCTCTAGAACATCAAGAAAGAAGAAGAAGGAAGTTGGTGCTAGGGTTTGAAGGAGCAAGGTTTTCTACTAAATTTTTTTGGAGATTCATAGCTAAGGTATGGTAGTTCTTCATACATGGATAGAATTCGTCCGTAGAGTCCCTTCAAAACTCAATTTCAAAGGTAGAAATTCCCCAAAAGCTAGGGTTTGACTCCAAGTCATGGATTCCTTTTCAAAAATGATTCTATTGATTTAATTACTTTATATTATGATTGAATTGATGATTTATTGTGGTTTTATGTTGAAATCTCCCAAAAATCCACGAAAAACCCCATATTCTCAATTTATGACCTTGTGATGTGGGTGAATTGATGAAAGAATGCTATTATGAGATTATGCTTGTAGTAATTGAGTTGATTGAATTATGTTATTATCCATCTCTAATGTAATAATTCTAGAGGTGTTGATTGAATATGATCCTTGATCCTTGAAGGGTAAATTATGATGTTATACATAATTATGAGATTTATGTATATGCTTTAAGAACACTTTGAGAGTGAAGTGTCCATGATTATGATAATGTTGTTGTGTTGATTGATAGGCTATTCTCATGAACACATATTGAACATAATATGAAAGGTTTTCTCACATAATGATGATTCTAAGGTTGAAAGGTTATTCTCACCTATTTAATCTATGAGCTATCTTATGAATTATGTTGGATTGAGTGTCAAGGCGTTCTTTCATGAATATGAACTTAAGTCAAGACTTAATATGTACTCGGTGGGAGTTATTCTTTGCACCGAGTGGATATTGATATGAGATCGAAGCTCCCCCACTAGAAAGGGTGGGTTTCTACAAAGAATCTCTTGAGATGGAAGCTCCCCTGCAAGAAAGGGTGGGTTTCTAGTAGCAATCTCCCTTATCCCATAAACTACGTGCCCCCGTAGGTTACTTAGCTAAATGGATCAACCTAAAGCTAAGAGTATGGTTCTATCTTAGGCAAGTAGGACAACGCTTTTTGGTGTGCGTAACACCGTATTCCATGCTAAGCTCACATGGTCTATGTCGGTTAAGGCTTATTCCCACTATGAGAAGAATATGAATTATGAACTATGGCTACTCAAGAAGCTTTACATAGTATGGGTTGGATTATCGGATCTTATTCATGCATTGCACAAGTATGCTTTGAGGGTACTTATGGTATGTTTCTCTTATGATATGATGATCTATGTAATGAATATATTTATGACTCATGCTTTTTTATTGTCTTCAAAATGATGCTTTGACCTAGTAAATTGGATGCATTCAACAAAAATGACCTTATTAGCATGTTTTCAACATTTTTATGCATGGCTATCATACTTAGTGCATTTTTTTACTAACCCATATTTTCCTACATTTTCCCCAAGTGTAGGGTCCGGTTCTCAAGGTGGTCCCCATTATGGCTAGAGCTTGCACTTGATCATTCCTCCTAGCTTGTTGGTGAGTCCTAATGATTTGAGGACGGATGCTATCTTTGTAGTTTCTTTTATTGTATTTGCATTTTTGGACATGTTGTATGGGCTAGGCCCTATTTGATTCAAGTATTGTAATATATGGTTATATTGAGACAAGTCTAGACTTCTGCTTTGCATTTATGAAAAACTTTTTAAGACTTGAAACATGTTTTACTCTTATTGTTCTAATGCTTTATGTTATGATATGCTAAATGTCTTACATGGTGCCTTTCTGGGCTCTATGTGCCGTGTACATCTTTGGGGTTTCCCTGGGTTGTGAAAAACTTGGTAATCAGAGCACGAGGTTTAGGATGATTCTAGGATGATGTCTCATAAGCCACGTCTAGTAGAGTCTTGTTCATGGGTGTGAAGCGCGCTACATTTATGAATGAAAGGCTACAGATGATTAGGAAACTACACTTCTTTCATTACTCTTAAGTTATATCTTAGAGTTTAACTCTATAAAGTCCCTCTCCTAATCGTTCGCTTGTGTCTTCAGGATATGAATACACGAAGGGCTAACACAAGAAGAATGGTGAGTGAAAATGTGAATGAAGAAGCTCCTCAAGCTAATCAAGCTCCGATTAATCCTTCGGCAATGTTGGATGTGGAGGTTAGTCGGGTTTTCAAATGTTGGCCCAAGCTTTGACTACTCAAGCTCAAGCTGTGACGGCTCAGGCCAATAGACATTTTGTGACTCATATGAATCCTAATGTGAATTTGGCTGGTTCAAGGGTTAGGGACTTTGCTAGAATGAACCCTCTTGAATTTCATGGCTCCAAAGTGGAAGAGGATCCTCAAGAATTTATGGAAGAGGTTTATAAAATACTCGACATTATTAGGGTGACTTCAGTAGAAAATGTGGAGTTAGCCTCTTACCAATTAAAAAATGTTGCTCAAGTATGGTATAATCAATGGAAGAAAAATAGTCCGGTAGGAGCGGGTCCTATAGAGTGGGAAGTGTTTCAATTAGTATTTTTGGATACGTTCTTTCCCCGAGAGTTGAGGGAAGCTAAGGTGGAAGAGTTCATTAACCTTCGACAAGGAAGCATGAGCGTGAAAGAGTATCCACTAAAGTTCACTCAATTGTCCAAGTATGCTCCAACTATGGTGTCGGAATTGAGGGATGAGATGAGTAGGTTTTTGATGAGTGTGTTTGGCTTAGTAGTAAAAGAATGTTGTTCAGTAATGCTCCATCATGATATGGATATCTCACGTCTTATGGTGTATGCCCAAAATATAGAGGAAGAGAAACTCAAGAAAAATAATAGGGAGGCGAAAAGAGCTAGGACAGGTGATGGGAACTTCTCCAATGCTAAGTCTGATGGACAAGGTTGACCAAGGTTCAAACAAAGGTTCTCCAATCAAGGCTCCACTAGTGCTCCACCAAGGGTCAGCAAGGATAGGGTGTCTAACCCTAAACCTCAAGGAGGTAATAGTGGTGGCTCTTATGTGAATAGGCCTGATTGTGCAAAATGTGGGAAGAAACATGATGGGAAGTGCCTAGCCGACGCGGGTGTCTGTTTTGGTTGTGGTAAGAGTGGCCATCAATTGAGGAATTTCCCAACACTTTCGGCCAGAGGGAAAGAAGGAAAGCAAGCCCCTCCAAGCAGTTCAAACTCCAATACCCCAAAGCAAAACCGTTTTTATGCTCTTCAATCCCGAGGTGACCAATAGAGCTCCCTAGATATGGTGACCGGTATGTTGAAAGTCTTTCTTATTAATGTGTATGCTTTGTTAGATCCCAGTGCTACTTTGTCCTTTGTGACACCTTTTGTGGCCATGAAATTTGATATACTCCCCGAAGTGTTAGTGGAACCTTTTTCGGTCTATACCCTGGTTAGTGATTTGGTGGTAGCTAAGAGAGTCTATAGGGGATGTCCCGTTTTCTTATCCCATAGATTTACTTTGGTGAATTAGGTAGAGTTAGACATGTAAGACTTTGATGTGATTTTGGGTATAGATTGGTTGTATGCATGTTATGCCTCTATCGATTGTAGGACTCGGGTGGTTAGATTCCAATTTTCAAATGAGCCTATTTTAGAGTGGAAGGGGGGAATTCTATACCTAGAGGTCAATTTGTCTCTTGTCTTAAAGCTCAGAAGATGATCTCCAAAAGGTGTATTTAGCATCTTGTTAGGGTGAGGGATAGTGAATCTGAAATCCCTTCTCTAGAGTTGGTTCAGGTAGTGAATGAGTCCCCGAAAGTCTTTCCCGATGATTTACCCAGTATTCCTCCTGAGCAAGAAATAGATTTTGGTACTGAACTTTTACTAGATACGCAACCTATCTCCACTCCTCCTTATAGAATGGATCCGATCGAGTTGAAAGAGCAACTAAAGGATTTATTAGATAAGGTTTTCATCCGACTGAGTATCTCTCCATGGGGTGCTCCTGTGTTATTTGGTAGAAAGAAGGATGGGTCTCTTAGAATGCGCATAGATTATCGTCAATAGAATAAAGTGACTGTCACGACCCGAGAGCATCCCCAAGTCGTAACATGCGTATTCGACCTCTCGGAGGTCTCATACAAGCCCTTAGCATTCATCACATTAGATATGTAAAATAGTGCGGAATTAAAAACTCTTTAAATAAAATCCCATAAG
>JAJOOR010014156.1:0-36047 GCA_036250505.1 Solanum acaule | reverse complement strand
TAATAATAATAATAATAATAATAATAATAATAATAATAATAATAATAATAATAATAATAATAATAATAATAATAATAATAATAATAATAATAATAATAATAATAATAATAGTCTATATATATATATAATAGGAGAGGTGATAGCGTCGACGTGTCAGCGCCACAATTAATCTCTAATTTTTAATTTTTAAATTATCAACTAATTAAATATAATTAATTTGTTTTTTTTTATTTTTAAATTATTTTTTAATTTCAAACGTGTATGATTCCTTTTTTGTGGAAAAATATTTTCAACTATCTTTCCACAACTTCTTTATTTATAGCAAAACAAATGCATATATAATAATAATAATAATAATAATAATAATAATAATAATAATAATCTATATATATATCATAGGAGAGATAAAAGCGCCTACGTGTCAGCGCCACAATTAATCTCTAATTTTTAATTTTTAAATTATCAACTAATTAAATATAATTAATTTGTTTTTCTAATAATAATAAAAAAAAATTACTATTTTAGAAGATAAGTTCGAGTTTTAAAATTAATAAAAATTATTTTGTTTTTTTTTTCAAAAAAACGTTTAAAAATATTATATATATATAATCTTTTCTTTTTAAAGTCTTTTATATAAATTATTTTAACTTATAAATTGAAATTTCACCAAAAAGTAAATACTATTACTGCTGTTGCTGCTGCTGCTAATAATAATAATAATAATAATAATAGTAATAATAGTAATAATAACAACAACAACAAAAACAACAACAAGAACAAGAAGAAGAAGAAGAAGAAACAACAACAACAACAAGAACAACAAGAACAACGACAACAACAAGAACAAGAACAAGAACAACAACAACAACAACAACAACAACAATAACAACAAGAACAACAACAAGAACAACAACAACAAGAACAACAATAACAACAACAATTTTTAAGTGATAAAAATAATAGACAAAATAAAATAAAATATAATATAAATAAACTAATTTAGCACGTCCTTACTCCCATCCCATGTTCCCACTACCCTACAAATACGCATGAACTTAAAATTATTTCAAATTTCAAACGTCAGTGAAACAAATTTTCTAGCATAATTTTATTTTTTACCAAAATAAAAAGTTCTTTTTAAAGCGGAAAATGAGGCTGCTTCCTCTAAATTTAACATATTATTCTATTTTTAATACCATCTAACAACAAATTTAGGACCAATAAAAAAATTATATAAAAAATTAGAAATAAATTAAATAACTTTTTGTACTTTTCTTGAATAAATGTATCACCGAGAGTAGTTAAGTGGTTATATGCTTTATCTGTTATCTAGATTTTATATTTTATATTAATAATGATAATAATATAAACAAATATAAAATGAAAAAAAAAAAAAACTGAAAAACACGTAACACCCATATAATACTATTTTGTTGAAAAATATGACAGAGTAGTTACTTTTTGAATTTAAATTTAAAGTGGTTATCTAAAACTGATCTATCCATTATCTAGATTTTCTATATATACATAACTAAATTCAACTAAGAAAATTAATGGATCTATTCTTCCTCAAATGTGTAATGTTATTTGTGTTTCAATTCTTCTTCTCTTCATCTTTTTCTTTGGGGGCGAATATGTATATTATTTGATGCCAGAAGAAAAATCAAATATATTTGCAAATGAAAAAGTGAAAGAAGAAGAACAATATTTATTAATATTTTAAGAATTATCATGTCTTGTGGTGATTTTTTTTGGTTCATTTTATTCAATTTGATTTGTTTCTGTCATATTTTGAACTTGAATTCTTTAGATTGAATGAGTTTTCTATTTTTTTAATTTACATTTGTAATCTTTGATGATTTTTAATTTTATTATTTTCTGTTGATTTCTTATTCAATAATTGATACTAACATGTTATTTTACTACTGAATTTATTGTTCATATTCTTACATTTATTAAAATGGTAAATATGTGCAAATTGAAAATCTTAATTGTTATGAAATCATCATTAATTAATATAATAGTATCTATAAATGTGTAATATCATTTAATGTTATGGTTTATGCATGTTAGCCCATCTTTTAATATTTTCTTAGCAATACACTTGTGTGTAAGACAATATTACGGTACGAACAAAAAATTTAAATCTATTGTAAAAAGAAAAAATAAGAATTATCTTATCAATTTAAAATAATAATACCAAGTTACATGATTTTTCAAGATATGTCCTTATAATCACTAATTTACAAGTGATCTTTTATTATCTATAAATGTATTGACATGTAGTTAATTATAATACAATCAATAGATCATATTTTTAGTACTTAAATATGGTTGATCAATTATATATATTCGATTTATTTCATAATAATACTCTTATTGAATTTTTTCGGGCGAGGAAGAAGACAATTTGTTCAATGAAAAAGTTGAGTTAGAATTGAAACAAATGTAAGTTACTATAAAAAATAATTATAGCGTATATTTTATATTTATATATCTATCAAACAACATAATTAGATGTCGTTTTTCGAATTAAAGTTGAAGGATTAAAATTTTTAATTTGAATTACAAAAAGATAATCGGGTTTAATATAATTATTTTTTATTGAATTAATTTATGTTTTAAATTTCATAACTTCAAGGATCTTCAAATATATGTTATTCATTTAGTAATATTTGTGAATATGAAATTAATATTTTTATACTTATAACTATCTTTCTATAAGTATTTTAAATTGCTTTACATTTAAAAAAAACATATAAATTAGAATCTAAAAGATTATATTTAAATTTTACTTATTCCTAAAAAAAAATCGAAACAAACAGAACTTCCTTTTATACTTATAACTATCTTTCTATAAATATTTTAAATTGTTTTACATTTAAAAAACATATAAATTAGAATATAAATGATTGTATTTAAATTTTACTTATTCCTAAGAAAAAAAAACAGAACTTCCTATGTGTCAGCACACAAAAAAAATATTATTTAATAAAAAAAATATTACAAAATTGTATTTTGAATAAAAGAAGAAGAGAAGAAGACAAAGACACATGTAATTGCAGTTAATTATTTTAAATAGTGTAGGCAATTGATTAAGAATTTATATAAATCTTATAACACATAGGTCGTATATATTTTTATAAAATGATTTATTCTTTTAAATCAAGATATAAATATATATATATATTTTTAAAATAATAATTAGAAATGCACGATCCGATAGCATGTAGGTATATATATATAATTTTTTTTTAAAAAAATCTCAAATTTCTATAACTTTTTAACCATAGTTTATTATCTATTTACTCCTTAAATTTTTATTTTTTTATAACTGCTCCATTTTTATCAAAAAAAATATATTCAAATATTTATAATAAAAACTGATAACTTCCCACATGAAAAAGAAAAAAAGATTAAAAATTATTTTGTCTCACCCATGATTCGCTATAAATCGTGCTTTTTCTAAAATAAATGCAAATGTTTCATACAATTTGTAAATTGTTTTTTTTAATAATTTTTTTTTTACTGCTGAATAGAAATAATATAGTTTGTTAGTCTACGATTATTCAAGTTTTTTTTAAATTTGAAATATATATATATTGTTTAAATTTAATTTTAAACTGATAAGGAAGTATTTTTTAATTTAATTTTAATTATATATATAGTATTATTTAAGGTGCCATGTAGGTAAGAAAAAAAAATTAAAGCACGTCCCAACACAATTTTTACACTTTGTACACAGATAGAGAGAAAAAAAAAAGGACCTTATTTGTAGCACCAAATACAAATTTTTATCTTTTTTTTTTTCATTCCATTTAAAAAATTTATCTATATATTATAGGTGTCAACACTATAAGAAAACAACATTATTATTAAAATTTAAAATTTAAAATTAGATGTCCTTGTTCGAACTAAAGTTGAAGGATTAAATTTTTTAATTTGAATTGCAAAAAGATAATTCTTCTTTAAAGATAAAATAAAATTTATCAATTTTAATTTATGGGAGTGACAATCAAGTTTAATATAGTTATTTTTTATTGAATTAATTTATGTTTTAAATTTCATAACTTTAAGGATCTTCAAATAAATGTTATTCATTTACTAATATTTGTGAAATAGTGTAGGTAACTGATTAAGAATTTATATAAATCTTATACCATAGTGCTCCATTTTATATCAAAACAATATATTCAAATATTTATAATAAAAACTAAATGTTTTATTTTCCAATTATTTCTTCAATTAAGAAAACGAAAGAGAATAAATAAGATTCTCTTAGCTCATTCGGAAGGATCTCATAATTTAATTATCCATGACTGTTTATGTCTCTAGCATGACCACTTGATGAAATCTGGAGGGAAGTGGGGTAAATGGAACATCCCACGTAAAAAAGAAAAAAAGAATAAAAATTATTTTGTCTCACCCATGATACGCTATAAGTCGTGGATTTTATAAAATAAATGCAAATGTTTTACATACAATTTGTAAATTTTTTCTTAAAAAAAAAAAACAATTTACCGCTGAATAGAAATAATATAGTTTGTTAGTATATATATTATTTAAATTTAATTTTAAAACTGAGAAGGAAGTTTTTTTTTAATATAAATATATATTATTATTTAATGTAGCCATGTAGGTTAGAAAAACAAATTAAAGCACGTTCCAACACAATTTTTACACTTTGTACACAGATAGAGAGAGAAAAAAAGGGACCTTATTTGTAGCAACCAAATACAAATTTTTATCTTTTTTTGTCCATTCCATTTAAAAACATTATCTATACATTATAGGTGTCAACACTATAAGAAAACAACATTATTATTAAAATTAAAAAATTAAAAATATATTTTATAAGTTACTTTACTCTTATAATTTTATTTCTATTCAAATTTTGAAATATTTTAAAACTAATTTCATAAAATGACAACTAAAAAAATCATACACCCATTAAATAGGAAAGGTAATCATATCCGGGAATACAATGTTATGGGCCAAAATTAAACTAAAAAAATGAAAAATGAAATTACGAGGACAATGATGATGATGAAAGTACTAAACATGTGCTTATTATTACCAAAACACTAATAATTATACATTACTCAAATTTTTAAATGACATGATAAATATTAGATTCCCTTCAAAAGAAAGGTAATTAATAATATTGCGTTTATGTTGTTCCTTCATTTCTAAAGTATGTTTATAATTAAAATTGAGTCATATCTTTTTATTTAGTTCTTTTTTGCTAATCTATGTATATAACACGACTAAAATATACATTTTGAGACAATCTATCTAATTATTATATTTTAGCATTTCGTATCCATTACTCATTTAATTCTATACAAAAAATTCATATAACATTTGATGCTCTTACCAAATTCATATTTTATGATAGATTTGTGTCATATTTGATTTTTGTTCATAATTTTTGGGCTACATATCATTATGGTCATCAATGAAAATATTATTTTGTTGTTGTATGGACATGAAAATTACAAACATACCATTCAAGTATTCAATATGTGTTAAGAAGTGCTGAGAAACTTGCTATGCTAATTGCCATAACAATTACGCAAGAGTAACTCATGAATGGAAATGTGTCACTCAGTAAAGAGCATAGAGATTCGAGTCCTCTTCAAGACATAATATTGAGAAATACTAATTTAAAATAATATTTTCATATAAACAAATGTATAATATATGTTTGAGCATAATATATAACATAATTATTTTCTTTTATATTTTCCGCGCATCGCGGGGTACGTATACTAGTAATAATAATAATGATGATATTTATGTAAAGATTGCTTCGATGTAACTACAATTCGTTTCATGCAATACAAGGACACAAAGATCTTTTATGGTTCCAACATGGCCTAACCAGCACCTCATTCATTCATGGCTAACATGGGCCTTACCAGGAACACCAGACTAAGCCAAGATCTTCCCTTCTCTATACTACACTACCTCAACCTTAGAGACATCGAAACAGTCCTTTTCTCACCATGTCGTAATAGTTCAAGTTGTTGTTAGTCCAACACGAAGTGTTTAGCCTATCATTTAGGCTATTAAAAATTTAAAAACGTTTTTAATTAATAATAGAAGAGAGAAGAGCAATACCTTAACTAGGAAAGACTTTCAGCAATAATTCTCAAAAGTAGAAACACCAACAATTATTTTATTTAGATGGTAGTGAAAATACAAAGGAAGTAATTCAAGAAAGGTTGACCAAAGCCTGCCTTCTATTCATACAAAGAGATCCTTACATAGAAGGACCTGAAGAAAAATCTAAAATTTATGACGTAAGGGCTTACGTCATGTTACATTATTGGACCGACATTGGGGTCCGTAACTTTATAAAAGCTTACAATTATTCTAACTTTTATAAAAGCTAGTGTCTTATCATCTAGTCTTTTCTAGTCTCCTTTCCCTTTAGTTTGCCTGAATTAGAAGATTCTTCTATCTGGTTCTTGAATTGTTGAAGAATATTTCAATGTCCATCTCTTCCGTGCTATGAACACTTTGGGATTCTCTTGCTATACATGTGTCTTCTTCCTCATTGGATGTAGCCATAGATATAGTATCCAAAATTTTTATGCCCATATTTTTTATTAGATCTTTCTTGACTTCTTCCATGTATGATGCAAGAAGTTCTGATTTGGAGATAACTCTCTTCTTCATTTGTAGTTTTCTGGTTATCTGTTTGAAAGGGTTGAAATCATTCTGGCCTTGTATGACTTCTGATTGACGCTTACTAGTCTCAATAGAGTCTTTAATGAAATCTATAATCTCCTGTCATGGACCTTTCCTTCAGCATCTCTCTGGAGTAATTTACTCCAAAACTTTGTATGAAATTTTCTTCTTAAGCAAGGAAATCCTTATTCATTCATTTGGACTTCTATTGTCCATTTCATTATCCACGGAATAGAGAATTCTATGAAAAAGTACATTAATGGCATTCCTTTAAAATATATATTATCTTTTTGTAATTTTATTAATTTGGGTGATACGTCAAGCCATCCAACATATAATTTTTTGTATTCTTCCGGGAGTATATTCATAGACGGACCATATAAAATCCACCACTAGCAAACCAATTTGGTATATGATGTTTATAGACATGGGAGCATATTTTTATAAACCATGAATGTTTTTTATTAGAATTCTCATATAACAAAGCTTTATTAAAGCTCTCGATATAATCCCAGTAATTAAATCTGACCGCAATTTTTTGCTCCGGATTGATGTATTCCTTTTCCTTCATCGTGCTTATTCCCCATTCTTCTGGGGGTGAATATCTTTTTTATAATGAATTTTGAAAAGTTATAAAACTTTTTAGTATTGGCTGGGTAAAAGTGCTGGAATTCAGCAGATCCAATGGATGAGAGTATTATCTCATAATGCATTTTGTATTTATAAGTTGGGACAACATATGATGTTGTATCAAAATATCTGGTCATAATCTGTCATGGATCGTCTTTTCATTGTAAATCTATTAACTCAAGAAGAAGTATTACTCCATCTTTTTCATTTTTATCAAATACTTCAATATTCATTTTCTTCGTCAGCAACGGCTGAAGAATAAGATGGTGGGTTATTACCCTGAACTTGTCTGGATTGTATAAAATTCATGAATTTCTTGTACATCGGATGTTCAGTATTAATTCCCGATGTGCTTGTGTATGCTTCTGCAATGTTTAAAGCTATTAGCTTCTGGTTTCCTATTTGAGCCAAGATATTATTTCTTCCAATATGTGATTTTCCTCTTCTTCTATTAGAGGAAGAACTTCCAGACGGCCCAAATCTCCTGCTATTAAGATACAAAGAGTTATTAACTTAATTATTCTCTAGTAAGAAAATCGGGAAGACTATTATATGTTCCCTTTTTATAATGTATTTCAAAATTGAATGGTGCCAATAAAGCTTGTCATCTTGCAAACATTTGTTTAGAAACATCATATTTTACATCTGTATTAAAGATGAATTTTGCTACTTGACAATCAATTTTGATGATAAACTTTTGATTATATAAGTCCCCTTGAAATTTTAAAACACTTTTGACTATAGCCAAAATTTCTTTAGCTACAGTAGCATAATTTTTTTGACTATTATTCCATTTTCCATAATAGAACTGTATAAGGTATTCTTGCCTTTTAGCAAGAGAATTTTTTTTTAAAAATTCCCCCATATCCAATATCAGAGGCATTTGTTTTCACTATCTTTTGCCAATTCGAATTGGCCAAAGTGAGACATGGTAGGTTATTAACCTTTGTCTTAATGTGCTTGACTGTTTTAGTATGATTATCAGTCCAAGATTTAGGACTTTTTTGAGTCTATCATATAATATAGTTGTGTCTTTAGCTAGATTATTTATAAAATGAGAAATATAATTTAAGCTTCCCAAGAATCGTTGGAGCTGGGTTTTATCAGTAATAACATCAGCAAATTTAGAGGCAAACTCAATACTTCTTTGAATGGAAATAATTCTTTCTTTTTCAATATTATGACCTAAGAATGTAACATTGGTTTGGAAAATATGCGTTTTTTATTTAGATATAACCAAATTATTTTGAATAATAATTCTCTTAAATAGATCAAGATGTTTAAAATGCATTTCTAAGGTTTTTAAAAATACTAAAATATCATCTATATATACAATGATAAAATTGCTAAAAGGGTTAAAAATATCGTTCATAATTTTTTGAAATTCAGAAGGAGCATTTCTTAACCCAAAAGGCATAACATTCCATTCATATTGTCCCATTGGGACGTTAAAGGTTGTTTTATATTTATCTTCTTCAGGAATTTGAATTTGCCAATAACCTGATTTTAAATCAAATTTTAAAAATACGATAGCTTCATGAAATCTATCTAATAAATCTTTTTTATTGGAAATAGGATATCTAATTCATTTTAAAACTTTAATCCAAGGGTTTATAATTTATGACAAGTCTGGGTACCCCTCTTTCTTGCTCTGCTTGTTTATTAACATAGAAAGCAGTACAAGACCATGGAGATTTTGAGGGTCTTATTAATCCCTTTTCAAGAAGAGTAGCAATCCCTTTTTTTTTTTTACAGAAATTCAAATATTCTGAATTCATTTGGCAAGATCTTGCCTTAGTGGGAATATTATCTTTAAAAAATTCTTCCTCATAAGGAAGACTTACCACATGTGTTTTCCTTTCCCAAAACACATTTGGGTGATCTCCACATATTTGTAGGGAGAATTGATTCTTTAAAATCTCAATCTTTCCTTGGACTTTAGAATTTTGTAAAGTCTCTTCTATAGTAAGACTACAAATCTTATTTTTAAGAAAATCAATTTGTTTATTTTAAAAAAAAATCATATCTTTAACTTCATTAACGAATTCTGAAAATGGTTGAGATATAAAATCTATTCTTATTTTTCTTCCTTCAAAAGTACCAGTTATTCCAGTCTCATCCCAGGGAGTTATGGGATAAATATGCCAGAAAAAAGGCATTCCTAAAATGATTTTGTTAGAAATAATTTTTATTAAAACAAAACTTTCAGGTATACATATATTATTTGTACATATATATGCTTTAGGAATTTTGTATTCAATATCCATTTTATGACCGCTAGCATTTCGAAGACTATGTGTAGTCTTCTTAAAATATCTTGATGGAATTAATCCTTCTTGAATACAATTTAAATCAGCTCCACTATCAATAAGAGCAATAAAATCTTTTTTTTAAGTTATAATCAATAAAAAGAGTTATTTTTGCTAAAGGTTTATGAGCTGTAATTAGATCGATAGTTTCTAAAAATAAATTCTTATTATATGTAAACTCATTAGGGATATCAGGAAGATTATCTTCAGGAATATCAGGAGGATTACCTTCAACCATAACCTGTTTCCCATGATGATTATTGTCTTTATTTTCTATATAAGTAATTCTCTCATCAAGAATCATGTTATGATTTTTGAGAGAAGATATAATTTCTTTTTTGAGATTATTAATCTCCTCACCCATGTCTTGAATTGTAGTGGGAATATGATCCCTTTGAGACCTAAGTTTTAGCTGTCTCTTTACTTCTGCCATGGTATAAGCATTATTATGAGTGGGATTTTCTTTAGGAATTCTAATATTACTAGTAGAGGTGCTGGTATTACCAATTTTATCAATAATTTGGGACCTTAACGTTGGATCTTCAATCATCCTGAGCATCTCTATCCAATTATCATTACTGATAACATTGATATATAAGTCCTTGAATTGAGAATACAACTGATAGAATTCGTCTTTATCTTTATTATCACAAGGTTGGCCAATCTGGCAAGACGTACATTCTTCCTCAGATAAGGACATGTAGTCTTCTTCATGAAGAACTTTTAGGTCTTCACTTGTAGAGGATTCCTCTCCGTCACTTTTGTTAAGGCTTGAATTTTCCGAAGAAGAATTGAGGAGGATTTTATATAAAGAATCCTTAATATTATCCTCTAGGTCAAGACCGCATAATGACCTATTCTACCATATTTGTGGGAGACATTTGATTTATTACTCTTATAAAACTCCTTTTTTCCTTTATAATCCATTTTTCTTTTTTCTGTACTGCCTATGAGGCTTTTCCTTATAATCTCTTTTTCCTCTATGTCTATTAGACTTCTTAGAGGATTCAGGCATATCGATTGTGAATTGTTCACAAATTTCCTGATACCCTTAAATTACACCTCCCTAAAGAAGTATAAGTGATCGTTATCAAGTAAAGAACCCAACTTGTAGGTTGGGGTCGATCCCACAAGGAATATGGTTTAGACTTAAACTTAACTGACGATTATATTCATTTAGTCAATGTATTTTCGAAAACAGGTAATTAAAGGGGGGGGGGGGGATTTGTGAAACAAATTCAGGAAATTATGTAAGTAATTAATGAGCAAGATTCAAACTTTAGTTGTTATCAAGATGATAAAGTAGCTAGGGTATACGTGTTCCCCATAAGCTCATAACACGGTAATCCTAGTAATAGCAATCCTTTCCTAGTGTATTACATGCAAAGTGATAAGTTAGGTATCTCTAAATCCTTGGTTCGGCATCTAGAGAATTTCACCCCGCACCTTGGTCCGGCTACATGTGTATAATTTACTAACCCTTACCTTTACCTCATATTAGACATCAAATCGATGTATGGATTAGTTCTCACCCTCTCACCAATCGACATTAGACTATTAGATAGTATCACACTAAATCTATGTTGATAATTCTTTTCTCGTTAATTATCTCCTTGGTCCGGCAAGTAGTAACGAGGCAAGTTCTAACGTTGGCCACCGTTAAAAAGATTTCTAAGCAAAATAATTATCAATGAATGTAATAACACTATTCAAGAATTACTTAGTTACTATTCATACGTTGTTAATCGCTCACGGTTCCCACAACCCTAGTTGTGGATTTAGTTACCCATAATAGCAAGAACACAATTCATATTTTTAGATGAAGAAATCATGAACTTACGTAATAAGTAGAAGAAACCCAGAATCTCAACTTGAATTTCAAAGTAAAAAGCTTCAAAACCAACTTAGGAAATCAAGAATTGCTAAAGTTGCAAGTTAATCTCCCAAGTCAAAAACTAGAATAAAAGTAATAAAGTCTAACCCAAAAACAAGGTTGACATGCCCTATATATACAAAAATAAGTCATAACTAAAAGGGAAACGAAATAAGGAAATAATGTTTCAGGACGCATCTTCGATCTACGACACGACCTATGGACCGTGGATTGACCTACGATCCATAGGTCCCTTCCGTGACTCAGGACTTAGGCAAATTTTCAGCTTCCAAAACATCATCTTCTCTGATGCAAGCTACGGATCAACAATACGGACCGTGGTTTGATCCACGGTTCGTAGATCCTCCTCCTTAGCTTCACACTTAGAATCTTCAAAATCAGGTACGGGAACCCCTTCTCTGAATCATTTGACGGAGCAACAGAACGGTCCGTAGATCAATCTACGGTCCATCGATTGCAACCGTGGTTCAACACTTAGTCAAGAATTCCCTGATCTCCTTTAATGCCTTGCCTGCCCATCTACGGAGCGTGAATGGACTGCACATCCTTCAGCTGTGTCTCTCAGTTTCCACGTCTCAACATATTTCCTGCAAATATGATAAAAATACATAAAAACCAACACAAAATGGCCCTAGACACACAAGTGAAATGTATTAAAAGTACCATAAACTCACGGTATATCAACACCCTCAACTTAAATTCGTCGTTTGTCCTCAAGCGATGCACTAAGACTCTAAACGACACTTGTATAAAAGCAAGCATTTCAACCACAAGCAATCACATGTCTCTCTACTCCGACTCTCTTTTTAGGTGCAAATATTTTCTCTCAAACTCAACAAGCTAACTTGTGCGGATCAAAATATGACAAAGATCGACCAATCAACACACAACATACACTGTTTTACTATCACCAAGGTACCAACTTTCCGACAATGTAACTAGTGCCCTTACTTCAAACGAAATCCCATTTTCATACAATGAATATGATTTTGAGTACAAGGATTCATTCAACACTCACACTCAGAAGTAACTTCAAGTACAGTTAGTGCTCAATACAATAGGCTTGCCCTTATTTTCACTGCTTAGACTCTCCAAACTAGTTTCTAGGATCACTATAAGACTTTCTTGGCTTGTAACGTAGGCTTAGGGTCAGGTGTGGTACATTTGGGTACTCTTGAGTACCTTTCTGCCCTTCTTGACATTACATTAGTCTTTCTACCTCTGTTTGCCCTATTTTTTTGACATCCTACCGTTTTACCTTCTTTCCTTTGATTCTCTTCAACTATGGATGTGACTTTAGACTTTGTAGCTCTTTATTTTTCACGTTCTTCTTTTTCTTGCATTTTATTCTTTTCTTTAGCTTTCAACAAGTCACATCTTCTCCTCTCTTTTCTTTTTCTTTTTTTCAACACCAAACTCTTTTGATACCCATTTTTCTTTTGATTTCCTCTTTCATAGACACCCTCAACTTATGGATATTCCATTTGTTGAGGTACATAATACCTGATGTCGGATCAGGGCCAAGATTGAGGTCACTTTTTGCATTAGCCACCCTCAACTTAGGCTTTTGGCCTAAGTCGAGGTGCACATGTCCAAGGAGGGACTGGGGTCAGTACAGTAGATTATGGGAAGGTGAGTTAGGAGGTTAGAAAGAAATAGTCTAATTTAGGCTCAAAGCATTTGGATTTAAGGGAGCATTTATTTCATTTGGTTGGATTCTGTTTAGGCAATTTGTGGACTTATCAGAACAAGGGCCTATGATCACTTCCTAGCCTCTAGAGTAGATTGTCTAAGCAAGACTAACCGAGCAAGTTCTAGATTGGCACAAAACCTGTTTGAACAATCAAATATTCTCACACACTCTTGGCACATAGTTTCATTATCAGATTACCCAGTTCAAGTTTTAGCTTAAGTCATGCCATCAACTTGGTTCATTATCATGTCATACTCAGAGCCAACACATTCAACTCATTCTAGTCTACAGATTTTAGCACATATCACAAATTTTGGATGGGTATCATTTAAAAAAAAAACTTTTGCCATCATGCTTCATTCTTTCTCATGCTTCTACACATACAATCCTAAAACATGCCGGTTCAACAGAAATTAAGCAGTCTCTTGGGGGAAAAGAACATAGGCAAGAAAACCTCAAGAGAGGATTATGAGTTAGGTTACTCAGACTTCACCCTATCACTCATAATCCATTTACCCCACCCCCAACAAAAAATAGGTGCAATTTTCCCCAATGCACACAAAAACAGTAAAACGTAATGGATTGGGTGAAGCAAACCTGTGGCGCATAGCGTCGACGAACTATCAACAAGCGGGTGGGTCCGATTTCTTGGATCCTGCTGGAACAACACTTGGGTCACCCTCAGTAGTGCCTATATCATCTAGCCTAGCACCCTCAATAGTGCTATCAATAACTCTAACCGCACCATCAGTGGTGCCCACATCAGCTATCGCAACATCACCACCTCAGTAACAGGCGTAGAACTCGAGGCCCCAAGCGCACTCTTACGAACCCTCTGCAGGCGCAAGTGCTCATCCACAATGGAGGCCCACCTAGTCTACTCACTCTACTGGTGTTCCCGCTTCTTTGCTCGAGTATCCTCAGTAGTATCAACAATGTGTCTAGAATGATGCCTCTTCTCTCGGGCACGGGTAAGCTTGGGCTATGTCATATCTCCGCTGAACAGAGCCTCTAATACCGTATCATCAGTCGGTACCGCAGGTGTGGACTCTGGCTCATCCTTGGATGGAGCCATGATGTCATTAAGATCGGCTCAAAAATGGTCCAACTCAGCCCAAAAAGAGGAGACATCTGTAGTAGGATCTGGCCGCTCTAGGACCCTCAACTAAGGCATCCAGGCGCTTATGAACAGCCTGGACCTTCTGGTCCACTATACGATCCTTCCTCTTCTCTATCTTGGCCTCGGCCTCTGAGATGGACAGCTGCATCCAAGGCTTCATGTGATGAAGTAGTGTGGCCATCTATGCCTCCAGTTTTTGAAAGCGAGCAAGGGGCACGACAACAGATCCCGATGAAGTGGTGGCTCTGGAAGAGCTGGGGGGCCGACTGGCAGCCTGGGATGGGGAGCCTGAAACATCATCAGTGTGGGCTGGAGGGGAAGGGTCATCACCCTGCATCTGCTCCACATCATCTACTAAATCTACTCCCAATAGAGGTACATCGACCTACGGCTCTCGGCATGGTGCCGTAACATTCGCCTCATCCCGAATCAACCCTATATCCAAGGTCCCTATAGCCCGAGTCAACTCATCACAATGCCATACCGGCACTCCAGCGTCCCTGCATAACTGAAAGATGAGGCAAGGAAAAGGGTTAGTAGTAGAGGCCTTGAAAGCCCTCTCGTGAATCTTCTCAATTAACATGTGTGCAAAATCAATCTCGAACCCCGCAATCAATGCTGCTACAATAACCACGCGGTCCCAAGTGAGTGCATTATCCACCTTTGTGGGGGAAATCCGATTCCGTACCAACGACCAGAAAAACTTGGCCACAAATGTGAGAGTGGCCTTCTTGATGCTTAACCCCGGAGTGGTGACCCACTCGGCTCGCTCTCCGTCAGTAGCAATATGACGAGCAAGCCATAGCAATACACTCTCCCTTTTTTCGGCACTCCACTGGAACTCACCACCCCTCATAATATCCCACCGGTAGTAAAATTCTCCAGTATTTAGTGCCCAAGAGGTGCCTGGCCCATAGAGTAATCAGACGATAGTGACCCGCGATATGTCCACCGCAACACTCAGACTAGTATGGAAGTGAGTGAGTCCTGGGCTTTGGGATTGGCATTCCGGTGAATAGAGCCTCGAAGAGTGGCTGCGTAGGAAGCATAGAACTCCCTCACGATCTCCTCACTATATGATCTAGGGTCCTTGCCCATCCACTCACATTTATGATGTTGAAAGAGCTGGTGGATGTCGGGTATAGTGTGTAGGCTCCTTATAAGAACTCTATGCTCCTCAGGGATTTGCCGGGCCTTCACTCTCTTGTCATTCAACATCGAGGCATCCCTGTAAATCTTCCATTGGCCCTCTACACACCACCTATTAGGCTCCCCAACAACCAGAGTAGGGTCAGTGTTAGGTGGAATTGGGAAATTCCCCGAACTAGTGGCCTCATCAGACGAGGCAGCTTTGTCATGTGAACCTAATCCTGTGGTGGATCTAGAACCAGAGCCGAAAGCATGGGCGAGCTCAGAGCCAGAAGCAGCGGCAGAGTCTGAGTCAAAAGTAGAACCAACTTCAGAACCAGAAGCAGAACCAGCCGATAATCCGATCAATGTTCTTCTCATCAGACTGGGAGACAGTGACTATGTCGGTGATCACCTGCCGAGATGTATTCTGGGTAGCCCGAGGTGTAGTAAGAGATGTCCTTATGGCCGGTGGAACATATGCTGGATCCTTTTCTACGTCCGTCTCTTCATCAATCAGCCTAAAAGTAGGCGCCACACAGATTTTGATTTACCCCTTTTAGAGTAGGTCACTTGCTTCTTAGGCACCATAGTACCTATGGATGTCTAATTAGTACCAAAAGAAACTCATAACACCCTCAGAAGTTAGAACTAAGAACAAACAAAAATGAAAAACAGAAAAAACTTCAGACAGTGGCTTCAATGGCCACCTATGGTGGGCATCTATGGTCCGTGGATCCCTTCCGTAGATCAGGGGTCCCAAAATGTTAGACTCTGATGGGAACCACAGATGTGCAGAACGGTCTGTAGACTGAACTACGGACCGTAGTCCACATCCGTGGTTCCACACTTAGCATATTTTGTGGTGTGCAGACTCACAGACCTAATCTACGGTCCGTAGATGGGGTCTCGTGAATCAGATCTGTGCCAGGTTTCAGGCATCCTTCATGTTGACCCTAATTTTACCAATTTCAACAATGTCACCTAGTCTAATCATGCATTTCAACATAAATTATGCTAGTTCGTCATTCTAAGGGTTCCGATTACTAAATTCACAGGAATTGCACACAAAACTAGGAACCCTAAGTCGAAACTTGCATTTAGACTCTCACTACACTGATTTTATACATTATAAAGACACACAATCACTATCTATCATCCCAAGGGTGTTTGTAGTTCTAGTTTAGCATGCATTTCCATACAATCAACTACCCAAGGTTAAGACCCAATTCCGAACTTTCTATAATCAATCAATGAATCAAAATTCAAAGTGAAAGGAAAGTCTATTACCTTACAAGCAATGGAAATGTGGTGATTGTGTAATGACTCTACGCTTTCAATACCACAACTCACCTTTTTGTACCAAACCTAGACCTCTTGGTGAATTTGGGGGTGAGTGGAATAAAAAAAAAAGATTGGAATTATGAGGGAAAGATGTAGGGCGATTGATGGGGGAATTTATGGTAATATGGAGTGATTGGAGTAGTGGGAAGGTTTAGAAACGGTTTGGGAGTGAATGGAGGGAAGTGGGAATGATTTGAAAATGAGAGGGCTTTATTTAGGAGGGGTTCGGGTCGGGTTAGGCAGAACTAGGGTTTGGACCCACGAGACCCCGTCTACGGTCCGTAGATGGGGACCGTAGATCACATCCATACTTAGATAATTTAGAAACCTTACTTGGGATCTATGGACACCATGTCTGTGGAATGAACCACGGATCGTCGATGAGGTCCATAGACCTCTGCACCAGACCTTTTCTCTACAGATTCTGCTTTTCCCCCTGCACATGTAGCAACCATTAGCCCTTTCTTTTTACATTTTCTGGACACTTTTTTAGACACTGACCCTATGCTATGTCTAGCCACCACTAAAAAAAAATCAAACAACTATCTAAATGAGTACAGAGAAGCAACTAAACAAAGAAAACTACTAAACGGAAAACAAGAACCTATTGTTGGCTAGATTTTACATCTTGGGTTGCCTCCCAAGCAGCGCTTGATTTAACATTGCGACACGACACATGCCTCTTGATTACTCAGACATCATCAAGATAGTAGGCCTCAACGACTTCTTGCACACTTTCCGCGTTTCCCAGTTAGAGCTTGATCCTTTGCCCGTTTACCATGAACCTTGTTCCTTCATTGTTCTCAAGCTCAACCGCTCCATGGGGGAGCAATTTTGTGAGCAAAAATGGCCCGGTCCATTTGGACTTGAGTTTTCCCGGAAACAAGCGCAACCTAGAGTTGAATAGAAGCACAAGATCACCCACAACAAATTCTCACTTTTCAATTCTTTGATCATGATACCTCTTCATGTTCTCTTTGTACAAGACTGAACTTTCATTAACTTTTAGGCGAAACTCATCAAGCTTATTCAAGTCATTCATTCTTTGATTAGATGCGGCTCCCCAATCCAAATTTAGCTTCTTATTCGCCCACATAGCCTTATGCTCTAGCTCTATCGGTAAATGGCAAGACTTCCCATATACAAGTTGGTAAGGAGACATACCTATGGGAGTCTTGTATGCAATGCGATAGGCCCATAGAGCATCATCAAGCTTCCTTGATCAATCCGTTCTATTAGCATTAACAGTCTTCGCCAAAATCTGTTTGATCTCTTTGTTGGACACTTCAACTTGCCCACTAGTTTGCGGATGGTAAGGAGTGGCTACATTGTGGCAGACACCGTATTTCTCAAGTAGCGCCTTGAACAACTTATTACAAAAGTGGGAACCTCCATCACCGATAATCACCCTAGGTGTACCAAATCTGGAGACGATATTCTTTTTCAAGAATACGGTGACACTTTTACCTTCATTGTTGGGGAGCGCAATTGCTTCCATCCACTTCGACACATAATCAACCGCAACAAGAATGTACTTCAACCCATGTGAATCACAAATGGACCCATAAAATTAATTCCCCATACATCAAACAACTCTATCACCAATATAGGGTTCATAGGAAGCTCTTGCCTCTTTGAAGTCCCTCCTTCTCTTTGGCAACGGTCACAAGACTTGGCGAAATCTTGAGCATCTTGGTGGATGGTAGACCAGTAGTACCTACACTGCAAAATCTTATGCGCAGTCCAAATACCACTATAATGCCCACTAACAGGTGATGAATGGCACACTTCAAGTACACTCAGCATCTCAACCTCGGGCACACAACGACGAATAATCTCATCAGCACAACTCTGATAAAAGTAAGGCTCATCCCAAAAGAATTTCTTCACATCATGCATAAACTTTTTCCTTCGGTGAAAAGACAAATCCGAGGGCACCAAATCGCTTGCCAAATAATTAGCAAATTCTGCAAACCAAGGAATCAGATCATGAGAAGCAGCCAATACATGTTCATCTGAAAAAGCATCATTAATTTCAGCCCTATGACCAAGCTTTAGCATAGCCTCTTCCTCTAATCTGGACAAGTGATCGACAACTTGATTTTCAGTCCCCTTTCTATCTTTTACCACAAAATCAAACTCTTGCAGCAACAATACCCATCTAATCAACATCGGTTTTGCATCCTTATTCGCCATCAAATACCTCAATGCAGAATGGTCAGCATACACGATGACCTTAGTACCAAGCAAGTAGGATCAAAATTTTTCAAATGCGAAAACCACCGCAAGAAGCTCTTGTTCAGTCACAATATAATTCTTCTGGGCCACATTTAGAGCTTTGCAAGCATAGTAAATAGGATGGATAATTTTCTCTCTCCTCTGTCCTAATACTACACCAAGCGCCACTCCACTTGCATCACACATTACCTCAAACAGTTATTCCCAATCCGGTGAAATAATGATAGGTGCAGTAACTAACTTCTCTTTTTACTCTCCAAATGCTCCCAGACAAGCATCATCAAAATCAAACTTATACTCCTTTTCGAGCAGTTTGCACAATGGATGTGCAATTTTAGAGAAGTCCTTGATGAACCTCTTATAGAAACCTGCATTCCCAAGAGAACTTCTAACACCTTTTACAGAGATAGGTGGTGGAAGCTTTTCTGTTACCTCGACTTTAGCTCTATCAACCTCAATCCCCTTCTCAGAAATCCGATGACCCAGAACTATCCCTTCTTTCACCATAAAGTGGAACTTCTCCCAATTTAGCACTAGACTGCAATCTTCACACCTATTAAGCACCTCAACCAAATAATCCAGACATCGATCAAAAGAATCACCTACCACATAGAAATCATCTATAAATACCTTAATAGTGTCCTCCACCATATAAGAGAATGTCGACATCATACATTGCTGGAAGGTCGCTGGAGCATTGCATAACCCAAATGACATCCGTTTGAAGGCAAAATTCCCATAAGGGTAAGTGAATGCGGTCTTCTCTTGGTCTTTCGAGGCTATAGAAATTTGATTGTAGCTCAATAACCATCAAGAAAACAATACCAACCCTTACTTGCAAGTCTATCCAACATCTGAACCATGAATGGCATAGGGAAATGGTCTTTTTCTATCCAAGCATTTAGCTTCCGGTAGTCCATGCAGACTCTCCATCCAGTTATGGGCCGCATAAAAAAAAGCACATTTCTCTCATTAGGAACCACAGTAATCCCACTTTTCTTGGGCACACATTGAACAGGACACACCCAACTACTATCTGCATTGAGATAGATAACTCCAACATCCAACTACTTGATGATATCCTTTTTAACTACCTCTTACATAGGCGGATATAATCTTCTCTGGTGCTCAATACTAGGCTTGTGATCTAGAATGAGTTGGATTTTATGAGAACAGATACTAGAAGGGATCCTAATAATGTCTACAATAGTCCACCCAATAGCTTGATGAGTCTACAATTTGGACTCATTTAGGGCTATATTTTGATGAAATTAGTGTCCTCAAATGCATGTTTTATCCTGATATCTGATGAAAACCTTTAAGTTTCAGGTATTTAAAGTTTGAGGCAAAGCATGGACACTACTTAGCAAAAAGGACCAAAAAGAAGCCGAAAGAACAAATAAATGAAGATCTACAAATTGCCAAACCCATTCTGTGAATCGCCAACAGATCTCATATTCTCCTTTCGTTCCAGTATGCTGAGCCTTGAAGGAGAGGAGAAAATCAGTGGTGAAAAGGAGCAGTCGGCGTACCGCCGAACGATTCCATGAAGTAGTGCTACATCGCCTAATTATCTAGGACGCAAAGATGTTGAAGGCAACTGATGAAAGGTGACGAAGTAGACCAAAGGGCGGATCACCGAATGCATCGGCGATTCCGACTAACGTTACCGAAAGATCCTTCGGAGCACATTTTCTCAAAACTGTAAATACTAGTTCAGCTAAAGTGAATTTTACCTTGTTTTTATGTAGTTTTTAGATTATTAAGTTTTAGACAGAGTTTTGGAGAGGGTTTCGAAGAACTTAGAGATTTCAAGGGTTTCACCTTCAAGAAATTGGACTTGGGTCTCTTGAATCCTTCACTCTTTGCCTAATTTAAGACGTAATCTTGCATACCCAATGATGGAAACTGAGATTGGTATACTTCTTTATCTCTTTTACATGCATGGCTAAAACCCAGTTCTTAGGGTGTGATTTAGTGAATATGGGTTAGATTAGTTGTTGGGTCTTGCTTGCTGATAGTCTATTCGTAATTTAAATGTGATTTTGTTTAGTGGTTGTGGATGAACTTAATGAGGTTACAGTTGCAAATATAATCTCATATATGTGTTTTCGGCTTGCTCGAGAGAGAGGTCGTAAAACTAAGACCACTAAATTGATGGCCAGTGCGAGTGGGTCGACATGAGGTTCAACTCGAGAGAGTGAACCCTAGTCCCATGTCTACACACTCAGATCGAGAGAGTGAGTGGGTTAAGGTGAAGGATGTTCTTTATGCGGCAAGTGGGTGTCCGAGAGGAACCTGTTTGAAATGGGGTAAGTTGCTCGAGAGAGAGCTTATCCCCTTTAAAGTCTAGCCTAGTCATCAATACTCCATGAATTTACTATCAAAAGCATATACCCAATGATTTAGTCTATCCTGTATTCCTATCACATCCCAAGAATCCCGTCTCCATACTTGTATTTTTCCTTATTTTCACTATTTTAGTTGTTTCTTGCTTACAAACCCCCATTAGATAATTGATGCTTGCGTCACCCTATTTAACTTGTTATGTTTTTATTTGCTAAAGTCTTTAGCTACGATTAGCTTTAGTACGTTCGCGCTTAACCACTAATTTTCACGCCCACTCCCTTGGGACTCGACCCCAACCCTTGGTTGGGTTATTATACTATTGCACGATTGTAGATAGTTGGATCGTAAGTTGTGTCATTGATTACGCAAATATCAAAATGGTGCCGCTGCCGGGGAGTGGTGTTACGTGAATGTTTTTGGTTTAAGTCAAATTCTGCTTTCAATAATCGTAGGTTACTAATTTTATTTTTACTTTTGGTTTTCTTCAAATTTGTTGGTGTAGGTAGGTTCCCTAAGCATGGCTAAGGGAAATGGTGGAAACTTGGCTGAGTCGGACCAATAAGTCGAGAGGGACTTCAGGTTAACTGCACTGGTGACTCAATTGACCAATTTGTCCACCAAAATAACAGAGGTGGAAACCCAGTGCAACCGCCAAGGGAGGTATATACATCCTCATGAGAGGGAGAAGTCTAGAGATAGGGTGAAGAATCGTGTTGAGGAAACCCTACAAGTCATTCTCTAGAAAATCACTGAACAAAATCGAATGTTGGAAGATATGAAGAAGATTATGGAAGTGTTGAATCAGATGATTGACTCTCACTCTAGATCTATCCAGCTAATCAGGACACTCTTGAGGCATGTAGTGCCTCATCTCCACCAAAACGAACATTTGGGGTTACCTGGTACCACTAGGACAAACCCCAATAATGGAGTTTGAAGGGTGACTTACGTTGTGCCACGACATTAACTAAGGCGTTGTTTGGGAGGCAACCCAAAACCCCTTAACTACTTTATTTTTACTTTTACAAATAATGGTGTGCTAGTTGTGTAAATTCAAATGAGGAAAGTGGTGAAAAATACAGATTGGCGAGAAAATGGTCAGTCGATGGATCGCCGAAGAGGTCGACGAGCCCGACTTGTCCCGCCGTTTGGCTCAATTCAAGTTCAAGTCAGAGCCTGTAAAACTCGGCAAACTTACGAAGTAGTTCGGCGCGTCACTGACCAGGTCAGCAACCTCGATATAGACCGTCGATTTGACCCCAAGAAACTGAAGAATTTTAGCAATCAGCGGGAAAGTGACCACTCGGTGAGTCACTGACTGGATCGGCGAGTGTGACTAAAATCACCGAATGGGCGCGAACTGGACGGTTTATAATGGCCAAGAGACTCAAAATTTGAAATTCTTCACTTTCCCTCGCTCTTGAATCTCCTAAACTCACACTAAGGTAGTATTTTCTTTATAATAGCATTTTTCTATCATTTTAGTTTGTTGAGTTGTGCTCGGAGTTGGAATTCTTTGCCGCCTAGCTTTTCAATCACGTTTTAATCGGCAGAAAAAGTTGGTTGTCCAAACCCCGAGTTTATTTTATTGAAGTTTGTACTCATTTGTAATGATCGTATCGTATTGATGTGTGTTAGGTCTCTCTGGTAGGATTAGAATTCTTAATTGCCTATTTTAATTTGAAAAATCTTACCCCTATGGTTTGACTGTAAAATGCCCGTAATCTTTGTGCTTTTTAATGAATTGGGTCGTGATTGTGTGTTATTAGATTGATTAGGTGAAGTCTGAGTAGCCCACGTTTGTGCTAAATGTAAAAAAATTGCTCAATGATAGAGAGGGTGACACCACTCTTAAGAGCAAATATAGTCAAATGGCCAAATTCAGCTAATCCGAGAGAAAATTGAGTATCCTGGGTGATGGGTAGTACCGGTCTTGTTTGAATTTTGTTAGTACATGCTTTGATTTTGCTTTTGGGGTTCACGGGATTGAATTCAAGAAGATGGATTGAAAATGGGCACGTTGGACCATTTGGCGAGCTGGGTCTAGCTCGCTGAATCATTCGGCGGTTCGGCCAATGTCTCCATCTCACCCTTAATATCATGTCAAATTGGATGTTTGAGACTGTAACTTTCAGCGAGAAGCCATAGATCGCCGAATGCATTCGACGACTCGCCAAAAGTACTCTTGATCGCCCTCTGTATGCTACCCTAAAACCCTTATGCACTGCAACTTTCGGCGGACAAACCCTTGCTCGCTGAAAGTAGTCAGAAATTCGCCGAAAGGACTCTCCTATCGCCGACTTGCCTTAATTGGTTAGCCAACCTCATCGGCGAACCAGATTTAGCTTGCCAAAGCGGTTCGGTGACTCGCCGACTGGATCAGTGAGTTTATCTGCAACAAGATTTGTTGTGCTAGAGTTTGATTTTTTTTTCTTAGTTTCTCTCTATCTTTTGCAGATATGGTACGCACCAATCTAACCGAACCACCCCAGAAAAAGGCAATGAGCATTACAATAAATGAAGGAGGATCAAACCCTCCAAAGAGGAGGTGGGATGACCTCCAACCGGGAGACAAAGGCAAGAAGAAGAAACATATAGCTAGAAAAGGAACAACTATTGAGCCTGATTTGTTTGAACCAGAGGATGAGTAGCCTCTGATTAACCGAAGGGATACACTCCGGGCTAGATCTCAGCCCACAGCCACCAGTACTCCCTCAGCTGCCACTCCTCCGACTACAGACTCAATGTCAGCCCAGGCACCCTCAGTAACGCCTGCATTGCCTATTGCTCCTCTACCTAGATTGCTGAAGAGACTAAGAGGTGAATGAGTCCGTACTATCATAGAGTAGAAGCTGCTATCTACGGAGGGTCTGGAAGGTAAATACCCAGATGTTTTGGACACCCTCCGCTATCATGAGTTTGAGCAGTTCACACGGCCCCGATTCCCTTACCTTCCTTCTTGGGTAAGAGAGTTTTACACTGCTAATGGAGAGTTGGTGCCTAAGAACAAGAAGAAGGCAAGTGAGTTTCGACCGGTGAAGTCGGTCATGGTCAGAGGCAAGGAAGTGGAGTGTCACAGTGAGCACATTAATGCTCTATTGGGTAGATCGCTGCACTCTGCACTTTCTTACGAGGGTTTGCCGATTGTTCAATCCCTGGATGATTTGAAGGGTTGGTTGGCTCCGATGACTTCTGACACCACCTCGAGGTGGATGGGTGTAGGAGCCCCCATTAAAAAGAGGGACATGATAGCAACTTTATAATGCTATCCCAGAATGAGTCCATTCTGCTCCATCCTAAGGCGGCTTGCCTTGGCTCTATCATGGCCAGGAGGCAGATCGATCTGGGACTACTAATTTCACAGGAGATGGCCATGAGAGCCAAACAGAAGCTGACGTGTCTGCCATTTCCAATTTTGGTCACTGAGTTGTGTCGGCTAGCTGGAGTACCTCGTGACACTAAGAGGGATGTTGAGGTTACCTCATCTTCCTCCACTGATATTAGGCGTATTGAGGCCGAGTTCACACGAGAGGAGGTTGACAGGAGGAGAGCAGCTCTAGCAGACACTTCTCCAGAGGTCAATGTTGACTCATTACCAGCAGAGGCACCTTCACCTACTCCGGCCTCTGAGCTCTCAGGTATACCCGCTCCTTCTTCCTCTTCCTCACAGGCTCTAGGTGCTTCCTCATCCTCCCAGCCTGCCAGGATTACTCAGGCCATGATCCTGAAGATGGGGCAGTTGGCATATTCAATTGATGTGAGAGCTACCCGATTGGAGAGATCCATCCCGGGGATGATTGACAGTGCCATCTTGGCTGCACTGACCCCCCTTCAGACTTCTATTGATGCCTTGACAGTGAGAGTCATTGCTTGTGAGAGAAGATAGGGGGAGGCCTCTGAGGTGATGACTTTAAAGACGGATTTAAAAGCCGAGATTGCGAGCTTAAGGAAGGATGTAGACTATTTGAAGGCTATAGACTTCACTGCACTGATGCGGGATACAGATGATGAGGATGCTCCTGAGACCTTGGGGATTCCTTCGGCTACCAGCGGAGATGTGCAAGGGGATGGCACAGCACAGAGTCGTATGTAGAGACAGACGAGGAGTTGATATCAGTACATGCTGAGGAGACACTGGAGAGCAGAGATGAGGGCATATTCAGAGACTTGCCAGATCTTATAGAGACGGTTGTGCAGCCGGTGATCCAGACATTGCCGATTGAGACGTCCACAACAACTTCTAGTGGATCTGGCATTGCTACTCCGTCTGAGGCTACTCCAGACACTGATGCCCATATACAGACTGCTACACCAGCCACCGAGACCCCAACAGAGAGAGAGACTGCATAGACAGGACCTTTCTTTACCTCTCTCTCTATCTTACTATATTTTTATTTTTGGATACTTTTAGTTGCATTTGAGGACAAATACTTTTTAATTGTGGTGGGGTGAGGCCCACACCTTTTGTGTTGAAAGTTGTGGTTTGTGTATATATTTGGGTTGTTCTATTTAAAACTGTGTTAATACTACTTTTTTGTGGATGTTTGAGCTTATGACTCCTTTTGTTTTAAATTGCAAAATGATTTTTGACCCGTTCGAAATTTTTTGGCCACTTCTTGTGTGTGAATGTGGTTGTTCTTGTGCAAAATTTAAGTCTCGGTCCCGATCAATACCGATGACTTGAATAGTGCTCTTAATCGAACGAACATGAATGCGCGGCTATGATGAGGCCAAATGAAGTTGTATAGACAATATGTGAACTCTTTGCATCTCGTTTTGACTAGCCTAGTATCCGAGTCTCTTGTGATGACCGTTGCACACTAGCGAAAGTGTGGAGTCTTGTTTGACTATTAGTGTTGATGCCTAGTGTGCTAAGCTTACTTTGAAACATTCATGAATACACCTAGAATTTGCCCCGTTAGTCCGGGCGACTAAGTAAAGCTTTCTCTTGACATGATCTTAGGCAAGCTTGAAGAGTGTCAACCAATTTGACATAAACCGCTTTTGTAGCCTACCTTGTGAGTGTTTGAACCTCTCTTGAACACCCCTTGAACCTTAACCTTCTTTGGAAGAAACTTGATGAAAATTAGACCTTTCTTAATCCATTACCATTAATCCTCTTGATTTTTGGTTTAATAAATAGCCAACTTAGGCCAAAAGCCTAAGTTGGGGGTGTGGTGAGAAGAAAAGGGAAAGTCAAGAAGTGCAAGGAAAGTCTCCGTTAACCCATGGTGTTGAGAAAAATGGAATCCCTCCATATAAAAAAGAAAAGAAAGAGAAAAAGAAAAGAAAAGAATGAAAAAGAAGTTGCAGAATAAAGTGCAAAAGAAAAGGGGTTTCCAACACACTATGGGAAAGTGAATTATAGGATGACTTATGAGCACTAAAGAAAATGATGAAGGAAAAGGGAAGGAAGTGTTGTGAGCACCACAATTCATGAGGATGAAAGCCACTAAGCCTAAATGACCATACATTTGCACCCAGCCCCATTACAAGCCTTGAAAAAACCTTTTTGATCTTGAGAAAGTTGAATCAAATGTCAATTGGAAAATACGGGCAAACCTATGGGTGAAAGCATGCATTGTGTTCTTCCTTGTGAGAGTGAGTGTTGCATCTGATTTCAAAAGCTTTAAACTGTGAACCATTGTGTGAGTATATAATTATTCTTTCTGTGAGGGCATTCGAACACTTTGGTTGAGTTTGAACTTGCATTTGAAGCCAACATTGTGAGCATGAAGTTCTTTGATATTGGTGAGTCACAACTTGAATCTTTTAGTGCACATTTGATCTTTGCATAAGTAAATTGAGTCTTGTTGTGTGCATTCATGATTGAGTCTTGTGTAGCACTGTTCGAGACACCCTTTTTGAACGACTGAACTTGAGTTTGCTTGAGGACAAGCAAAAGTTTAAGTTGGGGGTGTTGATGAGTCCACGATTTATTTAGGGCAATATTTTGATGAAATTAGTGTCCTCAAATGCATGTTTTATCTCGATATCTGATGAAAACCTTTAAGTTTAAGGTATTTGAAGTTTGAGGCAAAGCATGGACACTACTTAGCAAAAATGAGAAAAAAGAAGCCGAAAGAACAAAGAAACGAAGATCTACGAATCGCCAAACCCATTCGGTGAATCGCCAACAGATCTCATATTCTCCTTTCGGCGGTGAAAAGAAACAGTCAGCGTATCACCGAGCGACTCCGCGAAGGAGTGCTACATCGCCCAATTATCCAGGACACAAAGATGCTGAAGGCAACTGATGAAAGGCAACAAAGTACACCAAAGGGCGAATCGCCGAATGCATCGGCGATTCCTACTAACGTCACCGAAAGATCCTTCGGAGCACATATTCTGAAAACTATAAATACTAGTTCAGCTAAAGCAAATTTTACCTTGTTTTTAGATTATTAAGTTTTAGACAGAGTTTTGGAGATATTCTCTCTAAGTTTTGGAGAGGGTTTTGAAGAACTTGGAGCTTTCAAGGGTTTCACCTTCAATAAATTGGCCTTGGGTCTATTGAATACTTCACTCTTTGCATGTTTTAGGACTTAATCTTGCATACCCATTGATGGACACTGAGATTGGTATACTTTTTTGTCTTTTTTACATGCGTGGTTAAAACCCCAGTTCTTGGGGTGTGATTTTGTGAATATGGGTTAGATTAGTTGTTGGGTCTTGCTTGTTGATAGTCTATTCGTATTTTAAATGTGATTTCGTTTAGTGGTTGGGGATGAACTTAATGAGGTTGTAGTTGAAAATATAATATCATAAATGTGTTTTCGGCTTGCTCGAGAGAGAGGTCGTAAAACTAAGACCACTAAATTGATGGCCAGTGCGAGTGGGTCGACATGTGGTTCAGCTCAAGAGAGTGAACCCTAGTCCCATGTCCACACACTCAGCTCGAGAGAGTGAGTGGGTTAAGGTGGAGTTTGTTCTTCATGCGGAAAGTGGGAGGCCGAGAGGAACCTGCTTGAAACGGGGTAAGTTGCTCTCGAGAGAGAGAGCTTATCCCCTTTAAAGTCTATCCTAGTCACAAATACTCCATGAATTTACTATCAAAAGCATGTACCCAATGATTTAGTCTATCCCGTATTCCTATCACATCCCAAGAATCCCGTCTCCATACTTGTATTTTTCCTTATTTTCAGTATTTTAGTTGTTTCTTGCTTACAAACCCCATTAGATAATTGACGCTTGAGTCACCCTATTT
Organism: Solanum acaule; assembly: GCA_036250505.1. Lineage (NCBI taxonomy): Eukaryota > Viridiplantae > Streptophyta > Magnoliopsida > Solanales > Solanaceae > Solanum > Solanum acaule. Next base: position 7,439 of record JAJOOR010014156.1, on the reverse strand, counting down.
ACCTTGTTATATTTTTATTTGCTAAATTCTTTAGCTAAGATTAGATTTAGCACGTTCGCGCTTAACCACTAATTTTCACGCCCACTCCCTTGGGACTTGACCCCAACCCTTGGTTGGGTTATTATACTATTGCACGATCGTAGACACTTGCATCGAAAGTTGTGTCGTTGATTACGCAAACATCATAGCTCGCTTGAACCTCTTTAACACATAAACCAAACAGTCTACTTGTCGCCCATTCAAATATACCGCAATGATAACCGGTAAAGTATCATATTTTCCCAAGAATACATACCGCAAATGTGATGGTAGAGCCGTAAGCTCCAATTTTGGCGCCTTCTCAACATATGGTCTTGCGGGTGGGGACTCACGATTTTTCATGTCTAACTCCAGCTTCTTTGGTTTCGAACGATATTTGCACCTATCAAGTGCGGCGACCAACTCATCATACTCTTCAATACCATCACTCTCAAAGTTCATCATAACCGCAACTAGTGCCTCAACACCTAGTCTCTTTTCAATCTTCACCTCAAACCCACTCTCAACTCTATATGTTATCGCAGATACCGATTGAAGATCACTACTCTGCTTCATAGACCTACAGATATTGAAAGTTGCCTCTTTATTGTTCAATCTGAACTTCATCTGCCCCTTTTCCATATCAACTAAGGCGCGCCCAAAGGCAAGGAATGGTCTCCCAAGAATGATGGGAACCTCAAAATCTACCTCACAATCAAGAATCACAAAATCCGCTAGAAAGATGAACGACTCCACTTTCACTAGTACATCACAGAGCACACCAATGGGCCTCTTCATAGTTCTATCAGCAATGAGCAACCGCATCGCAGTTGGTTTTGGATCTCCTAGACCCAACTTTTTGTAAATAGACAGTGGCATCAGATTAATGTTATCACCAAGATCACACAACGCCTTAGCAAAATGCAACAACCCGATGGTACACGGAATAGTGAAGGAACCATGATCCTCCTTTTTCTGCACAAGGGATCTTGTAGCAATAGCACTACAGTGTTGCAATCTATCATCATCTTTGAAGCTTACTGCCCACTTCTTTGTCACCATATCTTTCATAAATTTTACATACTCAGGCATTTGCTCCAAAGCTTCTATCAACGGAACATTGATGGAGAGTTGTTTCAACATGCTAATAAACATGCGGTATTTGCCTTCTTCAGTCTTCTTCACTAACCTCTGTGGGAAGGGAGGTGGAGGTCTAGGTATGGGGACAACTTTCTGAGTTACCTCCACTTCTTTCTCTATCGCATTCTCGGACTCTCCACTTACCTCTACCACATCATCATCTTTACTAGTCTCAATTTCCACCCAGACGGCATAGGTGGATAAATGGTTTGCTTCCCCCCTCGAGTAGTGACTGCCATACAATGCCCATCATTCTTTGGATTCTGGATGGTGTTTCTAGGAAGAGTGCCAGGTTGACGTGGATTTACTGTAGTTGAAAACTGAGTCATCTGCTGCTCAAGATGCTTTTATGACACTGCATGGGCATCAACTTTTTGACCAATACCAGACAAGTCATTTCTCATCTCCTTCACATTCTCATCAGTTGCATTAAACCTCCTCATCATCTTCTGCATCATATCCTCAATACGTGACATATTACTTCCAGCTTCCCTAGGACCAGATTCCCGATTTTGAGGGGGAACATAAGGGCCAACCCGATCATTTTTGTTTCCATAGTTGTTCCGATTGTAGTTGTTGTCGCGATTGAAGTTCCCATCCTGGACATATTGACCCTCTCGGTTGTAGTTGCCATAATTCCGACCTTGGTTTCCTTGACCTTGGCGCCAATTATCCGTATTGGAAGCTTGGGCATTTGGTTGGAAACCCCCGTCTGATCATTCACCACATAAGTATCCTCATAATAGTAACACTCCTCAACCGGTAGTGGATTCCTAGTCAAATAATTCACGACATTTACCTTCTCCGCACCTCCGCTCACATGCTTCAAAACAGCCCTAGTTCAGTCTTCATCTGAGCCGTCTCCTTACGAAGCTCATCTGCAGACTGGTTGTTTGTAGTTTGAACGGCATACGTGTTTCTCCCAGTATCCAACTTTCTAGTGCTCCAAGCTTTATTGTTTTGAGAGATCTTCTCCAATTTCTCCTCAATCTGCTCAAAAGTGCACTCACCATATGAATCTCCAGCGATAGTATCAAACACTGCCTTACTGTTGTCATCCTGACCTCGGTAGAAATACTCCTTTAGCAACTCATCATCAATACGGTGATTCAGAACATCCCTTATGAAAGCAGTGAACCTGTCCCAAGAACTACTCACCGACTCTCCAGGTAGTGCTACAAAATTGTTGCATTTATCTTTGTAGTTCATCTTCTTAGACACTGGAAAGAATCTTGCTAGGAACACATCAGTCAGTTGTTCCCATGTGTAGATTGAGTTATAAGGAAGCTCATTAAATCACACAGCAATATCGCCGGTCAATGATAGAGGGAATACTAGCAATCCAATGACATCCATGTCCAAGTTTGGTCGACCCACACAACTTTTGCAAACACTCCTTAGCTTGGTTATGTGAGCATGTGTGTCTTCCAATACCAAACCCGCAAACAAGCCCCTAGCTGTAAGCATCTGCATCAAATTGCTAGTCACCACAAATGTATGCCCCGGAGGTAGAGGGGGTAGGACAAGAGGTCTTTCAGATTCAACAGCATTAAAGTTGACCCTATAGTTATCATGCAGTCTTGGTCATGGTGGATCCTGTACCATTATTGCATCTCTCAGTAAATTCTCAACTTGAACCTGATTATTGTCATCACCAACCCTCGGAGGCTGCAATGCAACACCATCACCTAACTCTCCTCCGATAGGATTAACTGGAATTTCTTGATTATTCATTCTCCGCAAAGTTATGTTCAGTTCTGGATCGTAAGGAGTAAGTGGTTCACCTTGGCCCCGTGTATTTGGCATACACTAGAGTAGGAACCTGAGAGAAACAAAAACAAAAGAAAAAGAAAAATTAGGAAATATTTGACTAAAGTTCAATAATGTAGTTAAATTTAATCTAAAAGCCAAATTACCCGGCAGCGGCACCAAAATTTGGTACACTCAAATTACACCTCCCTAAAGAAGTATAAGTGATCGTTATCAAGTAAAGAACTCAACTTATAGGTTGGGGTCGATCCCAAGAGGAATATGGTTTAGACTTAAACTTAACTGATGATTATATTCGTTTAGTCAATGTATTTCCGAAAACAAGTAATTAAAGGGGGGTATTTGTGAAACAAATTCAAGAAATTATGTAAGTAATCAATAAGAAAGATTCAAACTTTAGTTGTTATCAAGATGAGAAAGTAACTAGGGTATACGTGTTCCCTATAAGCTCATAACGTGGTAATCCTAGTAATAGCAATCTTTTCCTAGTGTATTACATGCAAAGTGATAAGTTAGGTATCTCTAAATCCTTGGTCCGGCATCTAGAGAATTTCACCTTGCACCTTGGTCCGGTTACGTGTGTATAATTTACTAATCCTTACCTTTACCTTATATTAGACATCACATCGATGTATGACTTAGTTTTCACCCTCGCACCAATTGACATTAGACTATTAAATAGTATTACACTAAATCTATGTTGATAATTCTTTTCTCATAAACTACCTCCTTGGTCCGGCAAGTTCTAACGTTGGCCACCGTTAAAAAGATTTCTAAGCGAAAGAATTATCAATGCATGCAATAACACTATTCAAGAATTACTTAGTTACTATTCATACGTTGTTAATTGCTCATGGTTCCCACAACCCTAGTTGTGGATTTAGTTACCCATAATAGCAAGAACACAATTCATAATTTTAGATGAATAAATCATGAACTTACGTAATAAGTAGAAGAAACCTAGAATCTCAACTTGAATTTCAAAGTAAAAAGCTTCAAAACCAACTTAGGAAATCAAGAATTGCTAAAGTTGCAAGTTAATCTCTCAAGTCAAAAACTAGAATAAAAGTATTAAAGTCTAACCCAAAAACGAGGTTTACATGCCCTATATCTACAAAAATAAGTCCTAACTAAAAAGGAAACGAAATAAGGAAATAATGTGTCAGGACGCATCTTCGATCTACGACACCGACCTATGGACCGTGGATTGACCTACGATCCATAGGTCCCTTCCGTGACTCAGGACTTAGGCAAATTTTCAGCTACCAAAACATCATCATCTCTTATGCAAATGACGGATCAACAGTACGGACCGTGGATTATCCTCCTCCATAGCTCCAAACTTAGAATCTTCAAAATCAGGTACTGGAACCCCTTCTCTGAATCATTTGACGGAGCAACAGTACGGTCTGTAGATCAATCTATGATTTGTTGATTGCAATCGTGGTTCCACACTTGGTCAAGAATTCCTGATCTCCTTTAATGCCTTGCCTGCCCATCTACGACACCTATCTACGGAGCGTAATGGACCTACGGTCCGTGGATCACCTCCGTAGATGCCCTTTTCTGAACATCCTTCAGCTGTGTCTCTCAGTTTCCATGTCTGAACATATTTCCTGCAAACATGATAAAAATACATAAAAACCAACACAAAATGGCCCTACACACACACAACTCTAAAGTGAAATGTATTAAAAATACCGTAAACTCACGGTATATTAATTCCCCTAATTGTTGTTTCTCATTTAAATGATATCTTTTAATTTGTTGATTCAACTTGATCTCGTTGCACAATGAGAGACCTTTTTTGGTGCACACACCTACAAGTTTTCCATAAGTATAGTCATCATAATTAACACTCATCTCATCTCCTCTAAGGGCTTTCCTAACCCTTTCTACAAATAAAGTAGGGAGCCCGTCTATAAACTTGGACTTCTAATGAGAGTTATTACACTCAGGTAATTCCATAACTCTAGATAGGAAAACATCCTTGTACCATCTAAAGGACGTAAGAGTTTTACATATAAGGTTTTGGAGCATAGTCCTAACGGTTTCACTATTATCCGACCATCTTTCAGAAAAATGTTCTATAATGGATAGGACCAAGGTGTAGACTACATTTGGAATCATTCCATTTTCATCCTTAACGACATTTAAAATTGCCATACGTTGAGACTCTGAAAGATAATTATCCCACCAACTCTTTAATTGGCCTGTAAATCCGACAATAATCATGTTGGTTGTATCCTTTTTAGAATTCTTGTTTGCCTTGTAGATCGTACTATACATAAGAATTCTATGAGCCAGGGTATAAATTTACCTATCAGTAAAACCATCAATATTCCACTCATAAATTTCTGTCACACTAAAACTATTGGAGACGTAATATTCTTGCTGTTCCAGGAGAATATCTTGAGGAGTCGACCTAGGATAGTAATACATCCTTTGAACCGGTTTTCTAGCATGTTTATCTGAGATTTTATTAATCTCATATGGAAATTATTCCTATCAATGATATCACTTTCACTTAGTTGGATGGGATTACTATTTAACCCCTGAAACCTTTCTTGAAGCAATCTTTCGATATTATCAAGCTTTGATAATTTAAAGTCCTTAATTTCTAGAGGGGGTTGGATAGTAGTAGTATCCTTTTCCTTTCCTTTATCAGGGATTTTAGACTTCTCTAATTCAGAACATAAATGACTAATTTTATCATGTAAAGAAAGAATATGCTCTCCTAAAATGCTTACATAAATATTTGTGTAATTATTTTATCGTATTAAAGTTTTAACATGCTTAGAAGTAATAAGAGCAGTGTCATTATCATCAAACAACTCTGCAAATGTAGTAAAATATACAATCTCATTATCTTTTTCAATTTGAAAAGATTGTTGAGGAGGTAGGAGAAATTTGATAATTGTACCATCAAATAATTTATATAATCTTGTTCTAACATAGAAATATAGTTATAAACATATTTCGTCATAAACCATGGTACAAAAGCAATAACTTTATTTGCTTTAGAAAGATCATTATAAAAATATTCTAGGAAGAATGTTTGTTGATTATTATCAAAAATTTTGAAAAACCATTTTCTAAATGATTCCCATTTGGGATGGAAAAATTCAGTTGAAATTATCTTTCTTACCAGCGACCCCGGTCTAAAATCAATAAGTTCTGATCTATCCATGTAAACCATTTGGAAAGTCCATTTCAGACAAAGTAGGGTCCATATCAGGAGTAACTATATGATTTTCAATCTTGATATTATCAACTCTCTTACTTCTTTAATATAAGAAGTGGATACTCTAGAATTCTCTTCTTCTCTAATTTGAGAAGTAGACGCTCTAGAAGGCATATCAACAATATAATCAACAGGAGATATATAAGATGAGTTAGATCTAATCATTCTTGAAGGAAAACCTATATTATCAGCATAACTCATTAATAAATTTTGGTCAGTGAATTTGATTCTCATTGTCCCATCAGGAGTTTGTTCAATATTCAAAATATCAGGATTAATATTATTTTTGGGTGGGACTGCCTCTTCGATCACCCATTCCTTAGGAAAATCAATTTCATCCCATTTAATAGGCCTTCCAGTTACAACTTTAGACTTACTAAAATTTGTTTCTATCAAAATTGTTTCATTTTTAAAATTCATAATTTTACACATAGGATTTAAAGCATATAATGACTTATAGTAAATTCTATAACAAATACATATAACCTCTGTACCAGGCAAATAATCATAACCATACAATTTTATACTTAATATTAAAGTATTTAGCGAATTCTCATCATTCAAAGAAATATGCAAATTAGGATAGACATTAAAATAAACAGGGCCATAGGCCAAACTGTTTGAACTGTCCCTATAAGGAATCTTTTCCAATTCTGATTTCTATCATCCCTCAGAGCTGCTATAAAGCTCTCTAGTAAGCCTCTTAGAATGAGGGGCTTAAAATCAACTTGAACCAAACCAATATGCATAAATCTATAATTTTCTCTATAAGGGGCAAAGTCAGTTTCAGACAATAACCTAAAAGTACCATGATTAGAATCCACAACAATAGTTTCTTCTGTGGTTTTTTATCAATTTGTTTAAATTCCATTTTTTCAAAAGTACCCATTTGATATATAACCTTGGGTTAATTTTTAGAAATAGTCCATTTATTAAGAGATCTAATTGCTGAGGCATATCATATTCCTCTTTTCTACTGTTTTTAACAGTAGTATGTTTTTTAATATAATGTTCATTAATAATAATAATAATAATAATAATAATGATGATGATGATGATGATGATGATGACAACAACGACGACGATGACGATGATGATGATAAATAATAATAATAATAATAATAATAATAATAATAATAATAATAATAATAATAATAATAACAATAATAAATAATAATAATAATAACAACAATAATAACAGTAATAATAACAATAATAATAACAATAATAATAATAACAATAATAACAATAATAATAAAATAATAAT